>KN835305.1:0-54562 GCA_000827255.1 Suillus luteus UH-Slu-Lm8-n1
AAATCGCCACTCAAATCCTCAGCGAGAGCATGAAAAGAGGGAAGAAAGGTAAAACTCGGCAGGAGGCTGGCAGTGATCACGAGCGAGATGGTGTCATAGAGCTTGATACTGACTAAAGTACTAGTACTACCCAATTCATTGTTGCTTCGTGGTAATGAATTGTGTACCCGCGGGTGACCCGTGCACCCGCAAATAACACCCACAGGTACACCCGTACCCGTACCACTTGACCCGGGACGGGTACGGGCATGACTTTGAAGTTCGACTGACCCACGGGTAGGACCCGGGCACGACCCGGGTCCACCCATGTCAGGCCCTACAGTAGCTTTCCATCTAGCGAAAACGATACGCAGTTTACTTGATCTGAACGTTGGAGGGGCAAACCGATGAGCTTGCCATTGTCGAGGTTCCACAATTGGGCTGTTCTGTCGACCGATGCGCTTGCGAGGATGCGACCATTTGGAGAAATCGCAATGTTATAGACGAAAGAAGTGTGTTCGTCGAGCACAGCGATCTGCTCCCATGTTCGGGTGCCCCATATCCTAATCGAGCTATCTTGTGACCCTGAGATAAGTTTCTCATTCCCAGACCAAGCCAAGCATTCTATGTGATGTTTGTGTCCTTCGAGAGTCCTCTTCAGCTCAAGTGTTTTTGCATGCCAGATTTTGACGAATTCGTCGCATCCAGTAGTTGCAATCATGGTCATGTCTGGCGAGTACACGGCAGCGTAAACCTGTTGGTGCCCGGTCTCAATGGGCGGAGGATCGTCTTTTCGTTCGCCACGTCCCATTGCCTTGCAGTCCCATCTGAAGATCCGCTCACCACTCGCCTCCAGCGGACAGAAGATATACCCTTTGCATGACCCGTCCATTTAACGATGACCTTGCAAGTATCAAGGTCCCACAACCTCACTGCACCGTCTCCACTTCCGCTAGCCACTTTCTTCCCGTCTGGGGACAACGATATGGTGCACTGCACTGTCGTCCGAGTCGTCTCCCCAATTCTTCCCTATTTGTTTTCCGCTCTCCAAGTTCCATACTCGGAGCGAGCCGTCGTATGAACAAGTCATCATTCGCTGTCCATCTGGTAAGTGTATGGCGCCCGTGACTCCATATGTGTGTCCTTCGAATTTCTGGAGGGGTATTATTTCCTTCCTAGCGGTCTGTGAAGACATACTGCAGACAGTTAATCATCAACCGCCGCGCCGTCTCAGCTTTCATACATCCAATTCAAAAACCATCACTTACGAGGATAGCAGCGATGGGCTCGCAGTCATGGAGGGCGTTTCAGTCGATTCATGGTTGAGTTCTTCCCTCATATTTATTTCATAACTTGTATACAGCATGGGCTGTGTAGCCGAAGCGCCCGAGCATCATCTCCCAGTGTCACGGGGTTAGCTGCCTCTTCATATGCAGCATGTTCATGACACACACCGCTCTAGTTCCTGTCTTCACTGGCCTTGTTTTCCGTATGCAATTGCCTCTGTGGATGCAGCCTTGACCTCTGGCATTGCTTCATTCCGCAGTATTCACTCCCAATTCCTACTATTCTATTTTTGAAGATTCCAACCATGTCTCCACTGTGGAAGATTTAAATATCGTGTCGACATTCACCTCGGAGAGTCGTTCGAGCGCCCCGACCGTCCTTCTATAAGATATCTGTGTCAGCTGGATTTTCAGCATCAGCTATATGTTGATATCACATCATCAAGGTTGTCGGTGGACTTGGCCCGTCGCTTGATTTTGTCCAACGATATCCAAGCGCCAGAATACAGACCTAATAACAAAGGCCTGCCCATCCGACAAGATGATATCTTGAGGACTCTTTTACCATATCGGTTAAGAGACAATAAGCCATTAAGATGTCAATCTCATGGCTCCCATACTCTGAAAGTTCAGTACTTCGGACGGTATAGCTTTCTTCACGCAAGCGTGTACGATGTGGTTCCACTCTTGACACCAGTTCACGCCTGTCAACCAGATGACCTATTTCCCTTTTGCTACCTCTCAAACCCCTTTCCAGTAAGAGAATATCCATCTACTTTTGCATTCATCGCTGGAAGTTGCAGTGATAATCTCAATCAAACAAAGGTTTGTTGTAGGTTAAAATAATATCGACATCTCTGTCTCACCGCTCTTCTGCCGCTACCTGCGACAGACTTAAGCTGCCATCGTTATCTTCACTTCTTCCTTGCCCTTTGGTCCACCCACAGCTGAAACGTCATCTAATGGGTAATCTCCATAAGTATCGAACACTCGGTTAACATTCACTTGCAAGGCATTCGGGAAGGTAGAAAAGGTGGTCGCTGTCGAAACCGGTTTTCTTTTGGACATGGCGAATCCCACCCGCGTGATGATTAGTAACGGCGAGATAGTCTATACAGAGAGCGAAATCAAACGACACGCCATAGATCGCATACTGTGCACCGCACCGCAATTTGAGTCGCTGCCCCGACTCCAACCAGTCCCTCCGGTTTGTTTGCTGCATATAGAGCAAACATGATCGCGGTGCACGTTGTAATAAGAGCCCCACATTCGATGATGATGAGGAAGCTAGCCTTGTAGTTGAGGCTGTGACGCCCCGTGAGAATAGCCGCGCGGCGTCCCGCGTGCCATAAACGGTAGGCTATGCCGCCTGATGCAAGAAAGTTGACTCCAGTTTCGAGACCCCAGCCGGCGAGTCCGTATGAATGGACATTGCGCGTGAGCGGCGTGGCTGTTGCGGGTATGAAGCCAGAAACAGCGATCGATGCTATACCTGACAGAGTGTCAGCACATATAGCTCCTTGTCTTGCATGTCTAGCTTACTGCAGTGAAGCATCCAGAGAATGAGCTATAGGCGGTAGGCCATCAACACGAAAGACGCATTAGTGGTAGACATGACAAAGATGGCGTACCGGTATGACACATATCTTGAAGTTGCGATCCCAGATCACGTATAATCTCCAAATCTGAAAGGCAAGCATTTATCTCTATGTTGTGATTGGGCCTGGACCCTGAAACTCACTAGGAGTAGTTCTTGAGCGAATGTCTAGAAACGAGGGGCGTCAGTCAAACGATATTGAAGATACTATTACTTTGCTACTGACATTGACGATATACACATAGAAGCCACCGACGAACAGCTCGTTGCCCCCAGGGTCGGCGAAGTAGTTATCAGCAGCGCTTGCTGAAGTTGCGAAAGCAGTCATCAACTCCAGCAAGCTTATGATAACATGTGCTGTAGCCAATGAAAATTGGACAACGCTCGAAAGCAGGAGCGTTCTAGACATCATATCACAATTGCACTTTCAATTGAAAAAGATGTAGGCTTCCACTTACTTTCGAGATGCTCCGTTATTGCCTAGCAGGATGAAGAGACAAATGCAGAATAAGACGCAGCTAGAACCACCATCAGAAACAACCCCGTAGGTTATGGTGGAGCGTACTTGGTACCTGAATGAAAAGCGATTGGGTTGGCTACACAACAGACATTTGTCAACTACGTACCATACAAGATTGCTTCCACCCAGATACCGCTGATATACATGCGCGCCAGAGACTCGGCCATCGTGGATAGAGAGGAATGGAGGGATTGTCAGAAGCGCTTTCGATGGGCACTCCAAATCCCAGGCATATATAGGTGGGTCATGTGGCGGCTTAGCTTACTAGTTCAAGAGTGTCTATCAATGGAACAGCATCTCTAGCCAATCAATCAGCGGACGGTTCCGGACGAAGTGGACCTTTGTGGTACCTCGGCGATTTTTGATGGAGATCCTGGGTGTAGCAGTGGTAAAAATGGGAACACTTACATAGTAGGCGAACACTTCACATTGTCTATGACAGCGTGAACACTTGCCGACGACACCCAATGGGAAGTCCAAAAGCCAACCCAAGTGCCGCAGTATATGCTGCTTCTGATAGGGAGCTGTACACCTTGGTGAGTCCTCTGATTGACCCCATGTTCACAAGCTATGCCATCATGATGGCAAGGTGGGATGAATTTGAAGAAGACGGAGAGTACCTGTGTATTAAACACAATTTAGAAAGAGCTCTGCGGCGAGCCGGCCATTAAATAAGACCACGAATTCGATAACTGAGCTGGACAGGATGCAGGATCCCTGATTCGCTGAGGACCTGGGCTGGCGTCTACAAAGAGGATGATAAACAAGCGAGAAGATGAAGCTTCTTGTCCAAAAATGAAAAGCTTGGGCATCAAGCCTCAGGGACGGCCACGCTGCAAGTTTTATGTCTGAGAAATTACTTCCACTGGATATCACAGTCATGGTGAGTGCCAGTGAGGCCTAGTGAGGTCCGAGCAGGTACAAGGCCTCCACTTGGTTGCCGGTCCGACGGGTTTGTCAGCATGAATCAAGTGTTCTGCGTTCTTCAACCGCATGCTATGTTGATGTGGACCGTCACATCAATAGACGATCAGAAGTTCCAGTGGAATATGAACATGGCGATGACCATGGGACGACAACAGTGCATGATATAGTCCTTTGGAGGCCGCGAACACAAGCAAACAAGATTTAATGTGTGATACGAAGAAACCGAAAGTAAAACCAAAACCAAAAAATAGTAGCTGTATTCCTTCCTGACCCGTCTTGATCAAATGACAATCATCTTGTTTGCATTGTGTCTCGTATGGTATTACATACAGTGCATGTGGTGTACCCTAGTTTAGTTCGTGGTATACACGTATGAATACAAATAACGTAGAAGTATGAAACATACAGCTGATTATTCGGGGGAAAAGGCGTCAAATGGACCTGCTCGCTGCCCAGATGACTCCCTGCGAGTGTCGGGTTGTCCAAAAGCGCTCCCGACGAGGGATACCATGTCCCTGACTACAAAATTAAGAACAGGTTTTCTCGTGATCTCCTGCCGACATCCCGGGCAGGTATACTCCGGCTGCTGTCGTCGAGAAGCATTGCACACTGCCTGCAGTTGCGTCTGAATCGGATATGAGAGACGAGGATTAATACTTTGAAGAACTTGAGGAAAGTTCGGAGGAACGAGTTTGCGGTTTACGTCGTATGTGGGGTGTGCGCGGGTATGTTTGGTGAGTGTTTCGTCGAACCAGCCTTTGAGGCATCCCTCGCAGTAACAGTGTCCGCAGTCAGAGAGACTAGAGCAGAAAGGTTCATATGCAGAAAGCGAGGGAACATGAGAACTTACAGGTAAGGAGAGTGCATCAGATGCGCGCATATATCGCAGGACAGCATGTCGCCCAACTCGGTAGCATCCTGAATTAACGAGTTAGAAGTATGAGAAAACACGGAAAGGACCACGTACAACAGATTTTGATTTGCCTTTCGCTTGCAAAGCAGCAAGTTTCTCCTGCTGCAATTTGATCTCCTGAAGGCCGGCATCGATTTCACGAGATTGCGCGACAATCTCTTGTCTTTGCTCCTCGAAACGCTTCCTTGAATTGTGAAGTTGTGCACGTTGGTGGGCGACCTTCCTCTCTAGGTGCTCGTTTATCTGAAGGTCTGCTGTTAGTAGTGAATTGAAATTCTGATAATGGGAGACGCACCTGTTTTAATTTCAAATTCTCCCGCTGCCAAGAAGAGCCATCGTTTCCCGGCGCCTTGGGAAGTACTGGCTCTTCATCCGATGAAGATATCTCCAGGACCTCGCGCATCGGAAATGTGAGCTTCTTGATGGTCTTCTTTTTGGATCTTGATGAACCAATTTCGCTTGGCCGGGCATTCTCGCTATCCGAAGAGAGAACGACGACTTCAGGGCGACCGGGCAGATTTCGTGTGGGTGAATGACGAGAGCGGTGTTGGCTGGATGGGCGTGTCCGAGTTGCAGGCATGGTGCAGTAAGAAAGTGGTGGTGTTGCGAATCATAGAGAGCCTGAGCACTTAAGTACCACGGTGACTTGTGGACCGACATTGTGGCCTACCTGTGATGCAGACTGCGGCAACTGCCGACGATTTGTGGACCCTTGACAATGAGAAGTTACAGCTTTCAGCTGGGTAAGCAAGTCTTATCTCAGATCGCTGACGGTCGAGCCTCTCTAGCGTCTGGTAGCGGCAGAGATCAAGCATATCCACGTCATTCTCGTGTTGGTGTAGTGACTTCACGGCCCTCGCTAGATTCTGGCGAACTACCACATGGGTATGTAGATCATCTACGACATCGATAGCAGCACGACAAAGCTAAGTGGATGTTCACTCACGTGCGTGACTTTGTGCGAAAGACTTCCCCAATCCTCCCAGATCCTATATATAAGCTGAGGCACGGTAACCAACAATCACACGCTCGTCGTTGAGAAAGAAGGCATGTAATCGATACCTGAGGCCTGAGGATTGATCTATTGAGACATGCAGCAATTGCGGCTCAGATTGGCTGCTTGATAATGATGTGGAAGCCATGAGTGCACTAGTAGCTTCCGCATCATTACCAAGTTGTCATTTGGCGATCCATGGAAAAAACTTGCATAACTATGATAACGGTTGAGACCGCGAGGTTGTGATGCAAGTCCTGCATAGGTGTCAGCGGAATTACTCAACTGTCATCGCGCTTACATACCAGTTGCAAGTGAGCGCTATGAGCGTGCCCCAACGAATACCGGGGCCTGGCACTGGCAGCGTGAACACGTTGAACTTTCAATTTGCCTGCGCTAGACTTGTCAGTGTCACATGATCATGTGTAAATAATTAACTCAGGGTAGTAGGTGCGGCTTCTGTTCGTTGTTGGTGTCCACGACAATGAGCAGTGAACGCGAACCTCTAATTTCAAGCGTCGAAGATGAGACAGTGCAGCGGGACTCTCGCACACTTCGCAACCGCGCACTCGTCTGGTCTGTTCTGGTTGTTGTGGTCATCTTTGTTGCAGTCGTCGCATTGGTTGACCCAAGCTTTGTAAGCGATATTGGACTGTCGGGAAAGTTGCCCCGGGATCCTAAGCTTGCAGCACAGCGAGTGCTTGACATTGCTCCGGTTATAGTACGCCTCCTGACTTGAATTTTCCGCTTATTACTCACTGACGTCGACGGAGCACACAGGATGGCCACATTGGTATGTTCCCTTTCCGAAAGTTGAATCCGTGCATCCTCTTACAGTGCGCCTGCAAGATCTTCCTATTGTTGCTCGCTTCGGTTGGCGAAATAATGTCACCGATATTCCTCTAGACAGTCAAATGCCCATGCATGTAGATATTCCACGTCTAAGGGAAGGGAAAGTCGGAGGATTCTTTTGGTATTCATCAGTACTTATCCTTGCATTCTACCATGAGCTGACTTTCATCAGGTCTGTATTTGTGAGTTGTGCAAACCCTGAAGATGAGGGCACCGATTTCTTGAAGGCTACCTGGCGCGTCCGGTTCGGATGTTCCTTGTTGAGTTCAATGCATCTCGCTGACCGCAGGAAATGATAGAGACACTCTCGAGCAAATTGACGTAGCAAAGGGCCTGATATCGAAGTATCCTGACGTGAGTTCCATATGCCATTACGTGAGTCAGGCTGACTGGTGTCTGGCGCAGGATTTTGCATACGCTGTCAGCACGAGTGGCATCAAATCAGCAATAAGAGACCACAAAATCGCGAGCATTCTAGGTGTTGAGGGGTGAGCGCCACATTGCTACTCCTTCCATTACCCTAAAGTCATCTCAGTGCCCATCAACTCGGGAACTCTATTGCCGTCCTTCGCCAGTATTACGAGCTTGGGGTTCGCTACGTGACTTTGACCCACAGTTGTCACAACGCTTTCGCCGACTCCTGCGGTATGTTGATTCCGAGTGCCCCACGGCACTACGGCCTCAGCCCTCTTGGCTTCAGGCTCGTGGAGGAGATGAACAGACTTGGCATGCTTGTTGACCTATCTCATACTTCTGATATGACTGCAACGCAAGCCCTGCTGCATTCTAAGGCACCAGTCATCTGGTCCCATTCATCTGCCAGAGCCATTCACGATGTTGCCCGCAATGTGCCTGACGAAGTGCTTAGTCTCGTCGGTTTCGGGGACGGGCAAAGAGACGCCGTTGTTATGGTGTGTCCAGAAAATAATCACTCTACTTATTTTAATGGTTGTGCAGGTCAACTTCAATGGCCCATTTGTTGCTGCCGACGGCGAGGCTGATATTGAAGCTGTCGCTGATCACGTTGAGCATATTGCAAAAGTTGCTGGAGTGAAACAGTGAGTTATGATCGGTACTTGCCCGGCTGCTGTTCTAATCGTTGTTAAAGCGTCGGGATTGGAAGTGACTATGATGGGATTCAAGTCACTCCAAAAGGACTCGAGGACGTTTCAAAGTACCCTGCTCTCGTACGCGACATCTTTCCACCTTATAGCGATGATTGACTGTTTTAACTTTTTAGATCGCTGAGTTGTACCAACGCGGATGGAGCAAGCAAGATCTAGCTGGGCTCACTGGGGGCAATTTCCTTCGGGTGTTTGAGGGCGCAGAAAAGGTGGCTAAAGAATTGCAGGCCGCAGGAACCTTGCCAAAATATGACATTTACGATAAGAGAGAAGACCTGCCCATTTACAGGGAGCTTTGATTTGTTTATGGGGGTGTGGTACGTCTATTTGCATAACTATCTGCGTTTGTTCCAGCTGTGAATGTAATCTACTTTGTTTATTTCTGCGTTACTGATGACAAGATCATTGAAGAAGTTATTTATTCTTTGTTCACACTTCCAAAAAAATTATCAAGACGTTTGTTCATGCCTTCTGCACCATGGACGATCGCCCCTGTATAACCCAGCTACGACAATATATGGTTTATTTTTGGTGTCGACAGTTTCAGCAGTGTCAGGCCCAAGGTCCAGTATGTCTTGCAAAGACTAGGCAGCTGAAAAGTCCTTCTACGTCGTAGATGAGTGCGCGACTTCATTTCAGTTATTGTCGGTAACTGACTTCAAGGACCCAAAATTTTACAGGTCTACTGCATTTCATTTTCCAAACGAACGTCACCAAATGTGGGCCAGGTGCCACGGTGCTGGCACAAATCGGTGACGCATCAAGCTTCAAGTGCAGCGTGTGACTAGGCCGCGTCAAATGGCTTGAGTCCGTTAATATGGTCCACTGACACTTATTTTCTTTGTTGCAACCGCTAGTGATCGCCCGAGTCAAGACACCTGCGCCGCTCGAACGGTTCAAGGCTACTATCTTTCAACTGGGTTACCGATAACGACCGCAATTTCAACGGAGCCTCAACGATATTCCGAATCCCAGCCCAATTCATTTGCCTAAGTCGGTCCGAACGTCGAAACTTCAGGCTTTGCGAACCTTGCGCCTCGACAGAATTTGAAAATTCATCTATACCTTTATTACACACTGATGTGATGGGAAGTTACGACGAACCCACCTTTATCCATTCTCTGTCGATATTGTCCGTTCTTCACTCGCTGCCATCTGAGTCATAATCGAGACTCTCGCAAATGACAAAAATGGCAGAGCCGCCGTTTCCAGCAGTCGAGGAGGCCAACGAAAGGTCAAGTGCATCGCGGAACAAGGTCGAGGAACATGTCATCCCCAAAAATCGCATGGGCATTGTGTCCTTTGGCCTGATGTGCACCACGTTCTTGGTAGCTTTAGATCAAGTACGTAGCAATTGTGTTATTTTATCCGTGAATATCTGACTCGCATACCACGAGACTATCGTGACCACCGCCTTGCCTACAATTGTAGCTGAACTTGGAGGAGGTAAGAACTATAGTTGGGTGGGAAGGTACGTATATGCTATCTATGATGTTGTTATGCGGGGCTATTTTCCATACAGTGCTTACATGTTGGTGGGCGCTTCTTTGAGCCCGCTATATGGCAAACTATCCGACATTTTAGGCGGGTATCCTTTGAGTGCAATGGAGCGTTGCTTTGGAATGAACTTATGGCTGAATATGTAGGTCGCAAGCGCATGCTATATGGATGCATCCTCATATTTTTGGTACGTTATTACTAGCCCGGGCGCCTGATCCGACTTTGACCTCACAGACTAGACTGGTTCAGCGCTGTGTGGTGCAGCTCAGAATATGACATGGTTGATTGCCTCTCGTGCCGTACAGGGAATTGGCGCTGGCAGCTTCCAACTGGTGCAGATCACTATATCCGACATTGTTCCATTGCAAGAGTGAATATCCATCACCAACATTGGGTTATTACTAATCATATTTATCTCCCCAGGCGAGGCAAATATAATGGTTTTGTTGGTGCCACTTGGGGCATAGCAAAGTAAGACTAAATAAGATACCCCAGTTGAGCTCAAAAAACTTGAAACTGATCTATTTCTCAGTGTTCTCGGACCGTTAATTGGTGGCGTAAGGTCTCCCATCTTCTGCAGTGATCTAAGAATTGACCTTTTGCACTCTAGATTCTCACTGATCATGTATCTTGGAGGTGGTGAGTTTGCGTGTGCTATTTGTTGACCGAAGGTTCACGAGCGACACGTATCAGGTGCTTCTGGATTAATTTGTGCGCTTGATCTGTTTCTATGTTTGCCCCGGCATCAAAATCTCATTACTAATATGACTTATGGACAGACCGACCGGAGGCTTAGCTGGGGTTCTGTTATTCTTTTTCTTGAATTTGAATCCGCACCAAGAAAAGCCGTTCCGCGACCATATTCGAGAATTTGATTTCGTTGGGCTTTTTGCGATCGTTACAGGTGTCGTTTGTTTCCTTTTGGGTTTGAACTCGAGCGAGACGGCGTGTAACTTCATCTTCCTCCTGCTCTACAGAACCGAAGCTTATGTTTCTTTTCTTTTAGGGAAAAACCCCGAAACCATTGCTCTCCTTGCTGTGGGAGGCACACTACTCATCATCGGTGGGATTAATGAGATTTTTACGACGCGGTCCCCCATTATTCCTCCTCGTCTTTTCAAGGTGGGTCATTGAGAAAGCTGCCCATATTGTTCTTGTCTCTCATGGTTTTCTAGACACGTACAACGGGCTTCACATTAGTTTCTGTCTTCTTGGATGCTGTGGTGTTCTCAGAAGGTGTGTCATGCACGCAAATCTGTCTAGGAGTGGCAAACATTTATATTACTACTCCAGGTTCTTAGTGAGTACCTTGTAAACAGTTCATAATTTACATCATCATGGATTTTCTAGCTACCTTCCAATGTACTACCAAGGTCGGCCTTTCTTATAGCATTCGAGTCTGCATTTGACTGAACTCCACAAGTTCTTGGCGCATCGGCAACTAGTTCTGGCGCCAGGTGAGTATTGAATGCATGTATTCTATGTAGTTAATATGCGCAGAATGCTTCCTTTCTTGTTAAACTCTGCGGTCGTAACATCGGTTTCTGGAATAGTCATGACTCGGATGGGGTCCTACCGCCCTGTTATGTGGTTCGGATGGACTGTCATGACGCTTGGTTGGGGCCTCATGACCATGCTGGATAATTCGACCACTATGTACGTATTCAGTCATTGTCAAAGTCACGCGGTCGTTGTAACTTTTTTATTCAGCGCAGAGCAGGAAATTTACCCCCTTATTACTTCCTTCGGTGTTGGTTGCTTATTCCATGTGAGTTTACCCATCATAACGATACATGCTCATCATCGCCTCTGCGATAGTCCCCGCTTATTGCTGTACAAGCAGCCATGCCTGTTAAGGATATGGCCACCAGCACAGGCGCTTTTATGTTCATTCGGTGAGTGTAACTTTACGATTTTTTTCCGTAGGCACTTATCTGTCTTGAGAACTCTTGGGAGTACGGTCGGTGTGACGATCGGGGAAGTTATCATTTCCAGCGTCCTCCACAAGAAACTGCAGGGCATACAAGGCCTCACAATTGACACCTCTGCTGCGGCTTTGAATGGTGGCATCAAGTGGATTTCTTCCATTCCTGTAAGCACACTTACATTGTCTAGGTCCTGGCTTAATCATCAGTCCTACCAGAACCCAACAATGCGTAACGAGGTCATGCATGCTTACGCGCGGTCTATCAGCACGATTTGGTTGGTCAGCACGCCGCTATGTGCATTCGGTCTCTTTCTGGTTCTCTTTATTCGTAGCTACACCCTCAAGCGTACGATCATCCGCGTTGGAGAGAAGAAACTAGGAGATGCTGATGCGGGTGCTGAGCAAGCGACAGTTGCAGATGACTTACCAGCTATGGAGTTGGTGTCTTTGGAGATGCATGGGATACCGGCCCTCTGTGATGACGCCACTGGATCCACAGACTCATTGGACAATATTGGCAAGCGGGGGATGGAAGCATAGAATGAGAGAAAGATTATCCCCTGTATTTGGGCATAGAGGTAGATAAAATCTGATTATAGACTCGAATGGCACACAAGTGTTTCAATGCTATCGTCGCTGCTGCATCTTGAGCTGTGTTCTCGATGCGCGCTGTGCATGGCCATAATTAATTCATTCCATCTACTATGTAACTCATGGATCGACGCAATCGGTCCTTATAACATTCGAGGTAGCACTCCAATCGGGGATGAAGCGGGGATGAACCAGGTTTAGTAGCTGTAAGCATGCATTGCAGGGGTTACCGGTCAGACAATACTCTGCACCGACCTCGCGATTGTCGTTGGAGGGAGCCTAGAAAAGGCCCCATATTGCGTGATCATACAACATTTACACCTCCTGAGCTACTTCGACAAACCATCCAAGAAAATTGCATTCACTGCCAAGGCACCTCAGCTTCCCTTCCAAACCAAAACATCATCGACGTTGCATTGCATTGCCTACTGTTAAGATCCAGCTGAAAACGAGTAGATGAGCGCAACCTTCAAACTTTCCAATTATCTTACCCAAATGTGTGGAAACCAGACGCCCGATTCCCCTAGTATGATCTGCTGATGATTCCCAGATACCGTTGTCTCAGTATAGCCAAAATGTTCGAGTGCTCTGGACAATATCATCTGCTATCACTCGCGGCAGGTATATGATACCATGGGTAGTTACCTCTATTGATCAACTGCATATTTCATGCAGAGCTCTAAGTTGCGATTGGTCTGCAGCTGAATAGAGGCAAATAGTTGCGTCAGCACTTCACTGTCCAGTGTTCCAGTCGTGCGTTCGATGAGTGGCGATAGTCTTCCCTATAGCTAGTTAGACCATTAATAAGAGGAGCGAGCTAGGGACGCATCGTGCTTGCACACGTGACCAAACGACGTCATACTCGTCATTAGGAGCTGGTGTTGGATATAAAGGCATACTCTCATCCAACACCAACCACATATCACAATTGTTATACCGCTTCCTTCACGATGTACCGAGCACCTCATTTGCGTTCCAGCCTTATTCACGGTCGTGTCCCGACCGCCATCCTTCCTGTCGTGAGTCGTTCAGCGTTTCATGATGCTCAAAACTAACTGCGAACGCAGGCGAGTAGGACGTACGCAACCGAGCCTCCGCCGGGGCAAGCGTCGCCTAATCCAAAAGTCAGTCCTTCCACCGATGGTGGCGGACATAACAACGGCCTCATTATCGCATCTGCTGTTGCGGCACTTGGGGGGATGTACTATTTCTACAACCGCGACCGGGGCGTCAGTCTTCAAGAGAAAAAACGCAGAGATGAGGAGGACATGAAGCGTGCGGCACGTGCAGCGCAGGCTGATATAAAGGAATTTGGGGAGGCGGGCAAGGCAAGGGCTGAGGATGGCCTTAAAGAAGCTCAGGAGAAGTATGGTGCTGCCAAGGTCGGTCATCTAAGAATCCAAGTTGATCGCGTCGTCTGACTTGCTAGCATCAGGCCTCAGCTAAAGAGAAAGCGTCTGGATCCCGCCAAAAAGTAGACGAATCTCGCTACGACCTGACTGAACAGGCACGGCAGACGGCACATGAAGCACAGGCGAAACTGAATCAGTACAAGAATGCAGCTGAGCAATCTCTAGCGGACGTCAGGAAGACATCCGAACAAAAATTTGAGGAGACGAAGGACGCCGTTACACATCGTGCGGAGGAAGCCAAGGACGCAGGGCAAGGTTGGTTTGGCTGGGGGCAGTCAAAGACAGATGAGGCGAAACGGGAAGGCGCTCAGAAAGTTGCAGAGAGTGCAGAAGATGTTAAGAAGAGGACAGAGAGACAGGTATGAGGATTGCGAATGGATATTTAATGAGTCGTACACCTGAATCAGTATTGTACCTTTATTCCCTATATTGTATTTGACTTTCTCCAACCAACGATTTAATTGCAGTGGACGACGCGGTCAAGATGTCTATGCCACGAGGAGTTTTGCGGACCAGGACCCATACATACGTGCAACGTGGTGAACGTAAAAGCGACTTTGCCATTAGCGGCATTTGCCGAATGAAGCTTCTTCAGTTCGCGAGAGGAAGGGGCTATATCGGCCCGCAGATTCACTGACAGTGTGTATATATCCATCACCGTCTCTGAATCGTCTGGTGTCGACGCTTAGATGGCCGAAATTCAGACCAAGGTTATCCTTGTAGGGCTAGGGTACGTGAACACCTCACATTTAAATAGGAACTACCGATTGACTACCCTGTAATATTGATCAGTGGTGCCACTTGCTCAGGAAAGACCACTCTCGCGAAGCATCTGAAGACCATACTACCCAATAGTGTCATTGTGCACCAGGATGTCGGTGAATTTCTCAAAGAACATCAGCATTAACTGACTTGTGGCAGGATTTTGCTCCAGTAAGCCACGGCACTCAAACAGATCGTATTATATTTCGCTGAGCGGTTGTGTAGCCTGAGGAACTTCTTCCCATAAAGCACGGCTACCAGGACTGGGATGCTCCAGATTGCGCAATCGACTACCCACGACTTTCCAAATTTTTGAAACACGTGAAAAACACAGGAAGTATACCAGATGATCATCGAAGCCATGACTATTTGAACAAGCAGACGGATTTACCTATAGAAGCAGAGTGTCAACAACGTCTGGCTGAGCGCTTCAGGGTGATTCATGATCAAGTCAAGGAGAGTAGCCACGTCAATATAGTGTGGGGCTTGATCGACGGGTTTCTGTTGTATTGGAATCAGGTGCGTCACCATCGTTGCCTCAACAAAATGAGGACACAATGTGACTCGGTCTTTAGGAATTAATGGAGCAACTGGACATGCGCTTCTTACTCCGTGTTCCACTCAAGACATTGGAAGGCCGGAGGAAAGCGCGGCAGGTTTACATCACAGCAAGTATGTCCTTCAGCATTTCCGCTCTATCTTCGTTCTTATGCCGCTCCGATGATTATGATTATTGACTTTTGTTCCTCTCCATCACCTCCCGAATTTCCATCGTGCCCACGTCGATGTGTCTAATGTCCCTCCTAACTCCACACGCCTCCGTTCTTTGCCCACAACACTCATGACTTGTACGGCTACTCTCATGGAGTGCAATTTAATGAAGGGGGGGATGCGTGGGTAGACCCCCCTGACTACTGGGAGAAGATCGTGCTCCCTGCATACCTAGACGCACACCGCGAAATATTCGAGGGTGGTGATGTCGAGAATGGGGGCCTGACGAACAGAGTGGAAGGGCTTGTTTTAATCGAGCCTGAGAAAGACGAGATGAGCATGACGGATATCGTTGAAAGGTGCTGCCAGGAGTTATATCAGCTTATCAGTGCGGAAGGGTCGAGCAAAGGGAGTTAAAGCATAGACCGCGGTGTCATCGGATATCTATTACAGTGCACGACTGCTGTATACCACAGATTACGCGTAAATAGAATTTTAAAATGATTCCCCTGCACAGAATTGGTGCTTGTGAAGAGAGACACCAATTCGTTCCCTGAAGGAGGTTGACGGAGGTCTCGTTCCTTGCATTGGCCGCCCGTGATTTCCATTTTTCAATACCCGAAGCTGACATAATACAATAATCACATGCTGCGTTTTAATTTAAACCTTGCGCATTGTGATTGGCTAGCAATTAAAGGTACTTGACCCGGAACCGCTTACCCCAAACTGGTTACCCATCTTGCTCCTTCTCCACTACCATCGTCTCCGCACACTTCTAACAATTATCACAATGTCACAAGTCATTGTCGTTGGAGGTGGCCTTGCTGGCCTCTCTGCTGCTCACACTCTTCTTGAGCGTGGTGCTAATGTATTGCTACTCGACAAGCAAGGGTACGACGATTCACATTGAGAGTGAGACAACTATTTACGAAGTTCCGCAGATTCATGGGTGGAAACTCCACCAAGGCCACTTCTGGTATCAATGGTGCTGGTACTCAGACGCAACAGGAGGCTGGTATTCCAGATAACGCAAAGATTTTCTTCGAGGACACCAAGAAATCCGTGAGTGAAACCATATTTGTACCCGAATCTCATACCAATGCATTTCAGGCTCGTGAACTTGCTCGCGATGACCTCATCCGTGTGTTGACTGGCCGCTCAGGCGATGCTGTCAATTGGCTACAGGACAAATTCGGCCTTGACCTCTCAAAGGTCGCGCGGTTAGGTGGCCACAGCCAGCCCCGCACACACAGAGGGAATGCACAATTCCCTGGTATGGTATGTAGCCGCAATCTCCGTTCCTTCGGTGTCGAACTTGTACTAACTCCGCATTCCTCCACTGACAGGTTATCACTTACGCACAAATGGAACGCCTGGAGGATCTGGCGGTGAGCCAACCTGACCGCGTGAAGGTTTACAAGAAGGCCCGTGTCACAAAGCTCGTCAAAGACGAGTCTGGCGCAGTCACGGGCGTTGAGTATGTCCGGAATGGCAAGACGGAAACTGCCTACGGACCCGTTGTCCTTGCTACTGGTGGTTATGCCGCCGATTTCACCGGCAGTGACTCCCTGCTGAAGAAGCACCGTCCCGAATACTATGATCTCCCGACGACGAATGGTGACCACTGCACGGGCGATGGTCAAAAGATTGCTATGGCTATTGGTGCTAGTGCGATCGACCTCGAGAAAGTGCAAGTGCACCCGACGGGTCTTGTTGACCCTAACGAGCCTGACGCGAAAGTGAAGTTCTTGGCTGCAGAGGCTCTTCGTGGTGTCGGCGGTTTGCTTCTTGACAAGAACGGCGACCGTTTTGTTGATGAGCTTCAACATCGTGACTACGTCACTGGCAAGATCTGGGAGAACGGCAAGGTATTTGAATGTGCTTGTTTCTTCTTGCCCCCCACTTAATGATCATCCCTAGTATCCCATTCGCTTGATCCTAAACGGACAGGCTTCAAGCGAGATTGAATGGCACTGCAAGCACTATGTTGGCCGTGGTCTCATGAAGCGTTTCGATTCTGGCGAGGCTCTTGCTAAAGAGATGGGCGTCAAACCTGAATATCTTAAGAAGACTTTCGACACGTACAATGCGGGCGTCAAAGCAAAGAAGGATCCCTTTGGCAAGAAGGTAGCGTCCATTTCTTAAGATATATTGCTCGTTGCTCAATTCCAGAAGTACTTTTCATCAGGAGAGTGGAGCATGAACGACTACTTTAATGTCGCAATCATGACTCCTGTATTGCACTACACCATGGGCGGTTTGGAAATCGACGCTGAGTCACGCGTCATCGGCAAGGACGGCAAACCCATTTCTGGCCTCTTCGCTGCTGGTGAGGTTGCTGGTGGTGTACATGGTGCCAACCGTCTTGGTGGTTCGTCACTGCTTGGATGTGTTGTTTTCGGGCGTGTATCTGGCGACTCAGCCGCTGCCTATCTCCTCCAGACGACTAGCGCCATTGTAGAGAAGGCAGGCGGACGTCTTGGCGCATTCGTAGGACACCTCGAGTCGAAGCCCGCTGCTTCATCTGCACCCGCACAGCCTGCTGTCACGAGTGCTCCCGCCCAGCCGTCATCGTCATCGAATGAATTCACTGCTGCGGATGTAGCTAAGCACAACAAGAAGGACGATATCTGGGTCATTGTTAATGGTCAGGTGCTGGACGTCACATCCGTAAGCGCAGGCATTCTAATCCTGCGACTTCATTGCTGATTTTTTGCGACCCAGTTCTTGCCTGATCACCCAGGAGGCGAGAAAGCTATCGTTCTCTACGCTGGCCGTGACGCGACTGAGGAGTTTAACATGCTCCACGACCCGAAGGTGTGAAGCATTGTCCCAATTTCTTGTTCTTGGCTCATTCGTTGCGCAGGTTATTCCAAGATATGCACCAGACGCTGTCATTGGTACACTGAAGAAGTAGGGGTACATGGCGCTATGACTCCGCTCAGCAAAAGTAGAGGAACTATATCTGTCATCTTTCTCCAGCATTGCATATCTCTTTCTCCCATGTCTCTGCTTTGTTATTGGGATCCAGTGTATTAACTAATGTTGTCTTCATACCATCTTTGACTGATCCATGAGGCAAACATGAGGCAAACTTTGACATGGCTGGTGAACAATGGTTAATTGGTGTCGAACCACTTGATACGCCTCCGGATCCGCCAAGTAGCATGGCCCTAGGTAACGTGTTGCCTTTTTTGTCACCTTATTAAACATAGTATTATGGGGCGTCCTCACCAAGCTCATCACCTATCTACCAGAGAATCAGCGCTAAAGCTATTAAAGCTCAACCGTGACTTCGATCGTGGTCGATGGTTGTGAGAATATTAACGTGCAACGTTCAGTAGTCAATTCAGCCATGGCACCTTTTACCATATGCATTCATCTACAGGCTGAGTAGAGTCATGTGCGCCTGCCACGGCGCCACTTCAAGTTTATCTCGAACACTGCTCATATACCACGGGTACCCAATTGGCTACTGTCTCAGGCTCTGACCATAACTATCATGATGGCTTGCACTATATTGCTGTGCTATGTTGGATCGGTACGTGCAAGGGCTGGCCAGGCTGCCAACGTCAACGATACCGATAGTCATATGCAGTACAATGCACAGCGCATAGTATTGCGCTTTATGGCGTCCCCTGCGAACCCCCGTGGCGTCGGAGGAGCCACCCGAACTATGTAGGCCTTTATTCCCGATCCCAAAGTAGACGATAAGGCCCGACACATTGAGCTGAGTTCCACTTATACAGCAATGGCGGGATGCTATCCCACACAATATCCCAGATTTCCAGTTGAAGCATCTGGATGCCGTGGCGTTCTTCCACTCCGCCAACTGCAAAACGGCATCCCACCACCATCACCACCACCACCACCATTAATGTGTGTGTGCGCGTTGTTATCCCACCATTCTATGAGACGTTCTGAGCGCCGCACGCCGCAGTCCCTTCCTCATGTTATTCTGTGGCTTGGGTCCCTTTTTTGTGAAGTTCCCGTTTCCCGTCGTTCCAAGTGTGCTGAATACAGTGTGTGGCCCAGGGACAATTCCTATGTGGAACTTTATCCCTACAATTACTCTCCGCCGATGAGCGTGCTTGCTGGTGGACCCCCTCGCCTCCTTTGATGACTCGAATGCTGGCGCGGCAATTGCTGTCATTGGCTCACATGCCCGAACACTCAAAGTTGAATATGTCGGTGTCTTTGTTTCTATTACCTTTCTGAGATCACCACCAGCCAATATTACCAGAAGCTGTATCAGACCAAGATCCATGTGTTTCGTGGACTGGTGGGTCGGGGGTCGTTTCGGTTCCGCGACAGTATAAAAAGTGCCCTGCCTGGCCTTATGGATAGTAGAAGACAATCCAAGCCCTCCACCTTCTAACTGTAATCGGTTGCCTTCATGCAAACCTCCAACATAGTCGTCAGGTCTGCCATATCCAGATCCAATGAAATTACAAGGTAGTCCATGAAATCTAATCGTGCCCAGAATAGAGATTCTAACGTTGTTGCGTGTGCGATAGCCTAAATCACGTCCCTGGAACTTTTCGTGCTTCGAACGCGTGGTGTTCTGGACCCGCAGTCAATAGGCCATTAAACCAGCGCTTCCCGGATGACTCCTCCTATTCTCCAGAGTTTCTGGCTGTGCAGTACGTTGTTATCCTCGACATCATTAAGCCGTTTCCTTATTGCGAAACTACAGGAATTCTGGGCACCAGCACCATGTGAATTATAATACGGCATTCCGTAGCATTCCTGAGAATCCTATGTTATCACACTCAGAGGCAACAAACGATAGATTGTTTTTCTATCCTCCAGATCCATCGTATCCTCCGCCTCAGGTTGATGACCTAAACCAAGCATATATTTGGTAGGTCTATTGGACCGAGTAACGAGCATACTATTCACCTCAGCTACTAGGGACCAGTGCGGACAACCTCTTTGGTACATCCCACAAAAATTCCCTCCGTCCTTGCAAGCGATGCCATCACAGCCATCGACGGAACCATTACCTAACATGATGCCGCCTCAAGAACGACGTTCGTCTTTTCCCCCAATATGTTATTATAACCTCTGACCGCCCTTGCTCCAACAGTCCTTCCTGAATGCGCGTGGATTAAAAATGGTAAACGGTGTGGTCAACCCCTGTCGGATGACGCGCGCAAACTTGGCATGCATCTTGGCGACTCTCACGGTATACAAGGAAACGACAAGAAACTGGTTACATGCCTCTGGGAGGGTTGCAATCGAAAGCTACAAAGAGGCGCCCTCGCGCGACACATACGGAGCCGCCACTTTAAAACTAGATGGGCTTGCAGCCATTGCCTCAAGACGTATTCTCGCAGAGACGCCATGAATAAGCATGCCAAGGGCTGCCAAGCTGGGGAGGCTTAACTATTGACGGCCGGCATCACATCTTCTCGTTCGTTCTCATGTACATATCTTCACTGCAGGTGTATCACTATCGGACCACGACTTAAAGTTCAAACTGTATGGATATGAAACCTTGTACTTATACACGGATAGTATATCTTGCATTGCCACTCATTTAATGATGTATATACTATGCAACATGACTCTTTTTATCTCTCGGCGGCTCGGACGCAACATGGAAGACCGCGAAGGTGTAACAATAAAGTTGGCTCTGTTCATAACTGTACATTCCTGATTGCACTGGCAGGGTCGCAGCCTGACTCTAGAGAATTTGATGGACCAAGACGTGACACTGGCTGGTCGGATGATGCATTGAACCTTCGGGTTGCACAATGCGGATACCGAGCAGGTACTCCGAGTGATATATACATTGTAACATGAGACTTGGGTCTCCTACGACATCAGCTAAATTTAATATATACATCATAACAGCATATCCGGTCTCAAGCTGATATAACATCTTCATACATCACTGCGCAAAAGAACATTGCCGTAAATGAAGCTGGACTGTGGGGGGTTGGAGCCCCTCAGGTCAACATCATCCTCTGTGAGGTCAGAGGCTGAGCCCTCAGGAACTGTGTTTGTACTGTCTGCACAAACAGCAGTTGGAGCTGGTGAGGGGGATGGCAAGAAGAGAGGGGACATTGAAACATGTACTGGGCTTGAAGGGGGAGATGGTGTTGATGGATAAAAAAGAGGGGATGGAAGGGATGGAGGGGGAAGGCATGGGGGTACTGTCAGGAATGTATTCCCTTGAAACTTGACTTTAATACCCCCATGACAGCCTTCAATGGGCCCAGAGACGATGGGTTTGGGTGCGGGAGGAGGACGCGCCGAACCGGGTCGAACCACAAAGATGGTAGGGAGCTTTCGTTGCAGTGTCAGATAAGGAAGGATAGAACGTACTGAGTACATACCCAGGCATGATCATCTTCGTCGTCCGATTCAAATTTTTTTTTACGCTTTGGCAATGGGCCTCTGATGGGGGCTCGGCGCAGATTTGAGGGTTTAGAGCGAGATGCCTTAGGCATAGCAATATATGTAAATGAATATGATGTGAAAGATGACGATGATGTTAATGGTAAGGAAGGAAGAAGAGTACAAAAACTGTGCAAACATATTAGGTATTTATGGCCACAGCTGTGGTCCGAGTCCACAAACAGAGTCCACAAACAAGTCACCAACTGGGCTCCACGCAGTGAGCAACTGGACACTGCAACTACCATCATTGGGATGGCCACAATGCTCACCGTATACTAGGACTGCAGTCAGCCATGTCGCAGGGCATTACTTTTGTGAACCTTTGGAGGGCTGGGAGCTATAATTCGCCAGATCGGCATCACTCGTCATCCAAGCGAGAATGCACAGACGTGCTATCCATAGCAGAATGTAACCGAGACCCAGAGCTGAGAAAAGGAAAACACGCTCAAGTTAAGATCAAACAATCAACGGTGGACTCACCCAGGCCTAGTATCTGACACGCCTCTATCCCTCGTCCCAGCCCCATTCCCATTCTCCACCAAAACCGCCTCACGCGCCACAGCCTGAGCTACAACCACCCATCAGTCACCTTCACACCCCAAGACAGAAAAACCAACATTGACCAGCTGCATAAGCAGCCGACTCGAGGGTAACTGCAGACCCAGAGCCGTAAGCAGCTGCTCAGCCACCGCTTGCTGCATCTTGCACCGCCTCATAAGCAGCGCAGACACCTCGTTCCGCCTGAGAGACTGCGATTGATCCGTCCCGACGAGTTGTTGGACTCGGCGCCATAGATATTGCAGCGCGGATTCGGTCCCGCATCGCACCACCTCGCTAATAATTCCTGAATGGCCTTCTGCGCTTCCGCATCAGCATCAGCACCTCCAGGCGCACTACCGCTAGCGATATTCGCACAGACATAATGCACACATGTGATTTTATGCGAGTGGAAGATCGCTTTGTAGCCGTTGTGGGATACAGCGCGGTTAGTGACGATGAGTGCGACGGGGACGTCGTCCCCACAGTAGACTTCATGAAGCAGCCTATAGTGCCCTTTCATCTTCTCGATTTCCTCGTCGCGCACGCAGTAGAGGAGATCGATACCGCCTCGTTCCCGCAAAGCGTCGAAGGCGCGGTAGGTATCAGCGATAGCATCCGTGTACTCAACCGTGTCGAGCGTCGGTGCGGCTGGGACTCAGGCGGTGAATAGATCTTCTCCGGCGCAAGACCATGTTTTTTTTTTCCAAGAGTGGTATTGCACTCGATGACTTTATGTGTTCCCTGCGAGTGATCAACCCACCGCCATCTAATCACAGCTCCCATCAAGCGGACCCTCCTTCCACCTCTCATCAACCTTTGCACAATCAAACAATTCCTTGCCCAGCTTCTCATTCACCTCATTATGCCGCTCACAAAACCACCTGCTCAACCTCTCCCGACTACTCACATCAGGAGGACACTCTTTTAACCTATCGCCAAAATCCTTCGCACAGTGTGTACACAGGTATAAAACGGGCAATGCATGGATGAGATTGAGCATGTTCGCGCGTTGGTGGGTAGTTGGTCGCGTCGGGTAATAGGCAGCAGTGGCGTGTAGGAACGACCACGTGGCGCGTCCGAGGGCTTCGACGTCCGGCGGGCAGTGGGCAGTGGGCGGGCAGCGTTGGGTTTGGTTCGGGGGATCGGAACCCAGTTCCGGATGCGAGTGCTGCCATCATTTCGGATGTGGATTTCTTGCGTGGGGTGGTGCTGCCTGGGGCGGTGGGGCGCCAGTTGCGGAAGGCGGTGCAGATTTTGCAGAGTTTGCCGTCGGGACCGAGGACCATGCCAGGGGGTAGCGAGGGTTTGGGTGGTGTTGGTGTTGGTTGGGATCGATCCGCCATGTGCTGCGTGTGTGTCGTTGATAGTACTGACCACGTTGTGTTTGGAAATCACTGTTACGTTGATGAGAATTAGGTAGGGGGCAATTCGGACTCGTTGGAATGTCAAAGATCGTGTCGAATTCGTTGTAAAAGAGTTCCCGACGCTGACCGTGGAATAAGTTACACAGCCACTGACGTTATATAGCCGCTGGACGATGGCGCCAGAATTCCGTGCGCTGCGCCAGGGCCCAGAAGGTGACGAAACCAAATGAATCTATTTACGACTTCTCCTTCACGCTCGTTGTGTGGAGCATCACCCAAGAGCCTCGGACACCAACCGCATGATGCAGAAGCCCCATTCCCTCACCCAGTACGCGGAGGCCTGCACCGTGGTCTATCTGCACGTCAAGTACAAATGATCGCAATTGCTGGTACCATCGGAACTGGACTCTTCCTAGGCACAGGAAGATCCCTTGCACAAGGTGGTCCTGCGGGCATGCTCATTTGCTATGCCATAGTGGGTTTCAAAACTCAACCAACTCAGATCTTTGCTGGTCAATGTAAAAGCGATGCCAGACCGCGTGGCTTCAGGTGCTTTCTCTAGTCCAAGGATCGTGATCACCCAAATCACGCTTATAAAAGCGAATAACTGCAATCTCAAGTCTTAGCGTATTCTCATACTCAAAGTTGAAGTAACCCAGAGGACCTTGCAATGACTCAATGAGTTACTCATCTAAGTACTTCATGCCAACAAGAGAGATTGCCGCAGAATCCAGATTGGACGGGCTCCTATTTCGGGCTCATAATGTATTATATGAGCTGACATAAGCTTCTGCTGGCAGTTAACCCGAAGTTCCCGAATACGACTCCGAAGACTTGCTTGGGATGAATGTCCTTTTATCTCCACCAACTGGTCAGGCCTAGGTTCTACACAAAACTTCCTGGAGCCGTCAACATATGATGATACCGACATAGTCATGCAAGCTTCAAATCCACTCAGCATCGATACACGACTTTCGAAATCTGAATCATCCTCAGGCTCGAGGAATTGAGGCAATCGATATCCTTTCGGCACGCTGTATGTGCAGCAGCCATAAGTCAAGATCATCGATCATTGACGACCACCGTATTATGTATAGTTCCACAGTTCAAGATATCTAGCTTTCTGGGCGAACTCGATGTTCGGGAATCAGCGCTGTATTCGACGGATGATAACGGATACTACATTATTTGCCTATTCTCCATTTTCAAATTCGAGAACTTTTCACTGCCCAACATGAGGAGGCCTACCAATTGGGCAAGCCATGCGCTCAGCGCTCGAATCAACACGATCTTCATTTTCCACCCGGGTCATTGACATGGCCGCGACGTACGTGTGATGTTGTCGTGTGACTCCGACGGTAGGGACGCCAAACTGATTTTTTGGTAATTGTAGAAGAGCGGGTAGAGAGCGGACAGCAACATGCGTCGTGGGTTGCGCAGTAAGTCCTGTTTTGTTACTGAACAGTGCTTGATTACGATCTGTAGTATTTTGGGCTACTTCCGAACTTGGCGAGAGTTGTGCTCGGTGCGGCACAGGATCGAATACAAATTCTCTTATGCATTCATCACGTGTGCGTGTTTGGTGTTTCACTGGTTCATGATGGCGATACCCTCAACACGCACACGTGTTGAATGCAATATAACAATCCATCTCGATCTCAATATTCTGGTGAGCACATCAAACTGCACTATTTCGCAGATAATGATTTGCTTGTCCGTCGGATGTCATCCTCCAGCATGCGGTGGTACGTCACCGGCTGGCAGTGTCAGTGCCTCTTCCGACGGGATGCGCTTTGCGTCGGCTTCCATCAATGCGTCATTGTAACATTGGGCCCCTCTGGAACGACGTTCGACTACTGCGCTATATATCGCTACACGCTATCTTCACAGGTTGCAGCCATGAGGACTGTTTCTTGACACCCGCAGTTACCTGCACTTCTTCGGGAAGATCTATTGATGCTGGATAGCATTTTGGGTATATATAAACCTTGGGAGTCGCCACGTCTTGATATCTCCCTTTGTCGACCAGAGCCTCCTGACGATATACCCAACCTCCAGTCATAGGGAGTATGCCATCTGCGAACATTATGATCATTGTCGCCTTCCTCGTCGGCGTGGTGAGGGCAGGTCAGTAATCTGTCAATATTTGTGGAACTTAATACTTAACATACAATAGCCAGCGGCAACAGCACAAGCAGCTTCGAAGCGCCGACATTAGTCTCCGCAGTATTTCGTCAGTCCATGTATCATTTTTCGGTTCGGGTCTAATCCATTTCATCCAGACTATGACCCAAGCAAAGTCGCAGCAATTGTGGCAGGCGTGTTGTACTCCATCGCCAGCCTTTGCCTTTTCACGCGCTTGTTCATGAACAAGGCATGGTGGGGACTATGTCTCCCTATAGCCTCAACCTGTGAGTTCTCGCCACCCACCTCGAATTACGTGTTGACTCCTAAGACAGTCATGGCCGTTGGCTTTTTTATGCGCATACCCATGGCGACGAACCCGGATTCCCTCCCAATTTTCATGGTCCAACAACTCTTCACCTTGTTACCGCCTGCCGCATTCCTCGCCTTCAATTACATCCTTTACGGGCGTTTCATCGTGAATTGCGTGGACAGACGTTACTCTTGGATAAAGCCAGAGAAAGTGGCCCGCTACTTTGTTATCAGCGATATTACGACATTCCTGATACAGGTTTGAAGTTTGATTGTTTGTCTCCCTCATACGGAAGATTAATCACGACATTGTGCAGGGTGGAGGTGGCGGACTGGAAGCGTCAAAAAACGTGACAAGCGAGAAGCTGGGCGCGAACATACTGCTCGCCGGATTAGTCGCTCAAACGCTCTCATTTGCGTTGTTCATGATTCTAGTTGCTTATGCATGGCGTGGTCTCCTTCGAGACGGATTTGTGCCCAGCCAAGAGCCATGGGGGCCAATTCTTTGGATATTAATGTTTTCTTCGACAGCCTACATGGTGCGCCTTTTACTCACACTTCATCGTCCATTTTCACTGATGCTGCGCGATACAGATTCGCTGTATTTATCGTGTCATCGAGCTTGGTCAAGGTAACGGCGGCTACCTTCTTACACATGAAAGTGAGTGTTGGAGATACTCAAATTGAGGCGCTTGGTCTAACTTTCGCATGACAAGTCTATTTTTTCCTCCTCGATTCACTGCCACTGCTGATTGGCATTTGCACATACATCATTTTCTGGCCAACCAAGTATCTCGAAATGTCGGTCAAGCCCGCCAATGAAATGACGGGACGGTATTAAAGTTCTGCCATCGCTATTTGCATTTCAAGAATTCACTCGGGTGCGTGGACAGTACATAATTATACACACAGTAGAAGGACCCTATATATGATATTAATCCACTGCGATGCAACGATGTTCTCTAGACTAGTTCCTTGACCGCACAACGCCCTTCGCTCTGCTTATTGTGTTCGGAGCGAATAGGGAAAGCAGTTGCCATCACGCCATTGCACTATGCCTTTAATATCGACATGTATCGTACTCCATGCCGATAATTTCCGGAACCAGTGTAGGCCGTGCTAAAATTTTAAAAGCTGAAACTCTAGTGCTACTCCTGCACGCGTCTTTCTCCAAATCCATCCTTGCGATCTCGTCTACTACAGCAATCTTCCATCAAACCAGTATACCATCTGAATGCCATCTATTATGACTCAATGCGATAGTGGAGACATGGCATTACTGCTGCCGGACGGAATCGGCATACGGATGATGAGATCTTCGGACATGCCACAAGTCCGTGCACTTCATGTGAGTAAACACTTTTTTATTTATTTGCACCCCCTGACTGGCAGGTCGCGATTCCCAAAGACCAAACTCCTCCCAATCACATACCCCACCGCATTCTTTGTGCAGCTGCTTGTGCAACCTCAGCATATGTGTCTGATAGCGACATACAACGGCAACGTCATAGCATTTGCCTCTGCTACCATGGAGACACGGCATTCAACGCCAGGGCCGCTTGGTTCGGCTATGGATCAGGATCGACCCATTGGAGGGGGCGCACTGCGGGTTACGTTGTTGACACTTGGGGTATCGCCCGAGTTCCAGCGACAAGGAATTGCACGCAGACTCGTGCATGAAGTCGTGCAGCGCCTACGAATGTCTTGCGGAGCCCCTTGCCATGAATCACCTCCCGCTCCATCGCTCTCAGAGAGCGAGTCGACTGATGCGGTGATTCTATGTGCAGAGGTCGCGCGCGACAATTCGTCTGGACAGTCTTTTTATTCCCACATTGGGATGCAAAGACAACTAGAAGTGGATAAGCAGTGCAGATTTGGTTCGAAGGCACACACGTGCGTGGTAGTGGGAGTGATGAGAACAGTTTCAGTTTCTTGAGTAACTTATCATCAGGAGGTGATGGATGACGTTCGTTGCAGAGATACTCACGAGCACTATCAGGGACGCGTTGGTATAAGCTAGAAGTCGTACATTGTGTTTGCCGTAATGATATCTGCTAATCGGTTGAGAGGGCACTATAAATGAAGACAGCCTGTGATCTGGGGGACCAATTTTACACATGACATCACCTGCAGATGGCAGTTGACGAGCCGAACCTGACTTGGAGGCCTGGAGACTGTCAGGTGGTGAAGATCCGGGGCACACCCGCCTGACCAACATGTATTGAAATCACGATTTTATCTTGTTCAATCAGACACGAGCAGTTGGTAAAGAGAGTTCGAGAACGTCTTATCAAAGGTTCATTGAATTGAAAGGGCACCCGCGGCAAATTCTAGAACATATATCAGAAAGGGGAAAGTAGGGCATTAGTTGGAGAACGTGGAGATTCCGCCATGGCAATGCTGGCAAAATCAGATAAGAAATCAAGCATCCTGTTACATCAGTGATCTGCTGCGCTTCACTGCAACTCCTGTGATAAATAAATCAGTAAAGATCCGCGTTCAAGTTGAGTGCTGTGTTTCGCAGCGCCGTGACGAACATGATCTCGCTATGAAGCAAGACTGATGATCAGCTGTGTGATCAGACAGGATCTGTTTCAGCCTATAGTGCGCTGGCCACATGTAAGTTTTGTCAAATGACCACGGGGAAGTGCGTCAAAGAGGATTCGGGCAATTCAAAAGCGAAGTTTGGGTATAAACTCAAAAACCACGTTGGCATGTCCCAAAGCAGCTAGGGGAGTCTGAAAATGAGAGCGCCCCACTATAAAATCCATCACCCATTCTGTCTTTGTTATCATCCCGTTCTCTTTGAACTCTGATAGTTCAGGAAGGGTATTACTCGTCATCGTACATCATCATGGCGGCAAAAGTCTATGTTGGGTGGGTCCATGTTGCTTTAACGGTGTCTAGGAACAATTTTACTGATGTCGGCATATCCATCAGTAATCTGAGTTGGAACACGACGGATGACTCCTTGAGACAGGTCAGTTCTTCTGCACGATTAGTCCGATCAAGCGTCTTTGAGGCTGATATTCATCTTATAGGCCTTTGGAGAGTTTGGGCAAGTCACTGATGTGCGCGATCTATTTGAGGCGATCTCCCATCGCTATCGAAGATAGACATCGATGATGGCAGATCGCCCATAGTTTCTTTTGCTTTGTTTCTGTGACTAAAATTGTTATATGCGCTCCTGCTCGTTGCACGTTTGCGTTTTTTTAGGCCATCGTAATGAAGGACCGTGAAACTGGCCGCTCTCGTGGTTTTGGCTTCGTCACCTTCAGCGGCAACGAAGATGCTGAGTCAGCCATCCAAGGCATGAACGAGCAAGAGCTTGATGGTCGCCGGCTTAGGGTCAACCTGGCCAACGCTAGACCCAGTGGTGGCGGAGGTGGAGGCGGAGGCTACGGTGGTGGAGGTGGAGGCTACGGTAGCGGTGGAGGCGGATATGGCGGCGGCGGCGGATACAACAGCGGTGGCGGCGGCGGATATCAAGGCGGCGGTGGTTACGGCGGAGGCTACTGAGCTCTGCATGGTTTTGTGTTTCCAAGATGGTCGGTGTCGCAATTCTGTATGATGTCCAAAGGTCGTGTTCATCCGCGTCAAGCTACGATATTTCCGCATGCATTACAGTATCTGTTTGATCATAACGCAACTTAAATACTCGGTCGAAATTTGTATCAAAACATGTGTTGTCCTCGAGATTCCTTCCCAAGTCTGAAAAAAAAAAGTTGAACGTGTGGATCCTTACCTGGTGGCCTCGAGGTTAGCGACCTAACTCCGTAGGGTTTTAATTCTCAGCGCTAATGGCAAACCGTTGAGGGCCAGGCCTACCTAGGTTTTTGGTTCAGAAAAGGTAATCCACTGATCGAAAACGTGTCACGGAAAACATTGGCGGGGCACAAGCGGGGCAGCTACGCAATACTGACAAGACTCTCTACAGCTGCTGTGTGCCATGGCTCAAGCACAAGAAGAAAAATGATCAAGTCACAGGCGCGTCGTTGACTCGGTGGACCAGGATTTTGTTAATTCGTTTCCAGGACTAGTCCCTGGATGAAGCTAAGGTCGCCGCCCGGTGCCACGCCGAGGCTGGGCAAAGCTAGTGGCCTTCTTCCGCCGGTCTTCTGGTCTTCCGTTCTTCACAACCCAGTACTTGTTGGACATCTGAAACCGGGCATCAGTCGACGCAAGCAATTTCCCTTGTAGAACTCTTTGTTGAGCTGTGGCAGCTGTCAAGGCGGCCCCGAGCTTGCTTTGTTTCCATGAACGCCCAAGCAACGGCCATCATGGTAAGTGGACCACAACTGCTCTTGTGCAATGCGTACCTTCTGTCAAATCTACATGATTTGGTTGCGGAAAGACCATGGAAAGAGCAGTTTTGTGGACTTTGGGCGTTCAGAAGCTGTGCTGAACTGGTCCATAGAGCAAACAATTCCACAACAGAGTGGACCCACAAGGACCTACTAAAATGGGACCTCTCTTTACTCATTTTCCCGCACTTCATATACGACGCGACCTTCCAACTTTTCCTTTTAACCACAACTTTCTTCCTTCCATTCAGAGGGAATTTCATCATCCAAATCTCAAGCTATACACTCTATACTACGCTCTTCATCCATTGCATCCAATGACAGGTCCAATAAGATCAAAAGGCAAAGGTCGCGCCAGTGATGACGAAGAAGAAGTCAGGCATCTTCCTCACCCACAACCACCCCGACCCCCAAACGCCTGGATTCTCTATCGCTCCGATAAGATCAAGGTTCTACCACCAGCAGAACCTGGTCAACGTAGCAGAGCGCAGGCCGACGTTTCAAAACTTATATCAGATATGTGGCGAAATGAATCAGATGCTGTGAAACTGGAGTATGAGCGCCTTGCAGATGCGAGGAAGGCGGAGCACCAGCGTCTGTACCCTGATTACAGGTTCCAACCGATGAAGAAGGAGGAGAAGGAACGCCTCAGAGAAGAAAAAAGGCAGCTCAAGGAACGCGCTCGCGAGAAGAAGAAAACTCGTGGTCGCGCAAACGCGGTCGCTGGGCCCTCGCAGGTACAGCACGAAGCAGTCGCGCAGCAGCAAATATATGAGCCAAAACCACAGCAAGCAGTGTCAACGGTGGCGTATGCACCTCCTTACGTTCTTCCTGGTGTCATGCCTGTCCAGAAAGTCCCTTCTCACGCACCTCATCATCATTACGCCTTACTCGACCCGGAAATGCAGTTTGGGCTCGTGGGTCCATCGCCACCGTTGTCAGCTGCGTCATCGCCGAATCCCTCGTCATCCTCTGAATCTTCATCCCTCTCGGATGATCTTCAATTGCTAGTGGATGGACTGCCATCAGTTCGCGTATCTCCTGTTCCAGTTGCGCAACGCCGGCCCTCACAGCAGACTTATGGTTCTCTTTCTCCATTCCCCCAATCATTCCCTCTTCCACAACAATCATACGGCATGGAGTCCATGCCTGTGCAGCAACCGCAGGCGACGTATGCTCAATGGCAGGCCCCTCAAGCTTCATGGCAACACAGTTTGCCGCAGCCGTCTGGTTCTGGAGTAGCTCAACAACCTACTCCCGAATGGGATAACTTTGATGCATCAGAGGGAGCGTTTGATTACCAGCAGCAGGTACGTCAGTTCTCAGCGCTATCACCATCGTCACTAATTTTCCGTGCGCTACTTAGAATTTCTTGAATTTCGACCTATCAGCTGCTAACAACTTGGGGTCAATGCACGACCTCGAAAGGTCTCTTCAGGCAATGTTGTCATCTACTGGTCAGAACGGTGTCTTCAATATGGCCAATATCAGCCCTGCAGACATCCTTGCTCAGCCCGAGGGCGAGCTTGAAGTTGAGATGGCTCCAAAGCCTGATGCGCAGTCACAGGAACTCGAAAACTATTACAATGGTTTCGATTTCGAAGCGGCACTTGCTACGTCAGAGGAACATCAGCCAACCACTGTGAATCCTTCTTGCACCGTGAATCCCGCAGACACGGTCATCAACACGAACCTTTCGGTGGATGACTTCACATCGTTCTTCAAGCCCAACCCTGATGTTCAAGCTTATATGGAAGTGCAACGACTTCAACGTCAGCCGAGTGCGTTCACGCGGGACATGATGCAGTTCATCAACTTTGATGCGGGTGAGGTTGGATCGCAAAACGCTGCGGCGCCGCAGGTGGGCGCCCCTCCCCCTCCGCCACCGCAAGCACAGTCGCCAATCTTCACACAGATGACGAACACCACTGCTGTACCGCAGTCTGGCTATGTTCCTCCTGCTGGTGCAGCACATTCGTCAACGCGGCGGGTTGCTGCGAGCTGGAAACCAAATTTTGCCGTTTCCGATGACCCTGCTATCGACCCTGCACTCTTCTATTGACCCTGCTCATAACCTGGATACCCAATCCTCGATGAGCATCTTCAATAGCTTGCTAGCTGTCTCACGCGATGAGTTCAAACGAAAGACCATCCGTGCTCCCTCCATTTAAATTGACAACGCTATCGATCTCGCTTTCATGTGCTATAGATTTCTCGACTGGCTTGCTTTGTTCACATTCTGAGATGTTCACGTCATCGCGGCATCCCATGTGATATCCAAAGCGCTTGTTAATTATAATCACGCGTGCCCCTTGCCGCGTATACCCACTCACGCATCTACCAATCCATCTCATATCATTTCCGCATCGCTGACGTTTTGCTTGCATTCAATAATTCTATTGCTACATCTTCACTCCGCCATCATCCAAATACCATACCGTGTTCTCATTTTGTTCGCCAATGGTTTTCTAAATTACCACCTACTTTCTTCATCAAGCTACGAAACACATTAAAATGGCAGTATTCTATCGCCAAATGTGTGCCTTTTCTTGTTCAATGTACAATGTATAGCGTCATGGACTTTCACGATCTAGTTTGTATATGCACATAGTAGTCACGGGTATAATATATAAAACTTTCGCGTTCTTTCGCTGGCTGGGATTCTGGACGTGTAAACTCCGCGATAAAACCCTCGTGCGATGTCTCTTTCGGGAAGACAATAGGGTTCGAAGGTATGAAAATCGACGGGATCACGCGCATCGTGTTATTGTTTCGCTGGCTTGGAGACTGTTGGTCCATAATTAACCCTGGGCATCATACAGGGACATGGGGGAAATTGCGTGGCTTGCTGAAGTTTTCTGGGGTTTTTGCGTTCAAGCGATTTTCGTGGCTTCGAAAGGACAATGAGATAGTCTTATCTCGGGGACTTGGTGGGGATCAAGAGCGGGGCGGAGAACTCCAGATAACCTCAAAAAGCTTGAGCCTTGTCGCGGCCCTTTATCATGATGAAGATTGCGATACGATCGCGTGGTATCATCACGTAGGCCAGCATGGGTTATAGTATAACACGGACAAGTCGAGCAAAGACGTACGTCAGACTGGTCATGAGTCTAATCAGTCAATTGCTAACATCTTCCATTCATAAGTAGTATCTTCGGTATCTGCAGGTATCAAGAAGGCACAGGCGGAAGGGCCGTTGCCAATGCGATGGGGAGAACAACGAGTTTCTCCTTGTCCCACTGTGCATCATAACAATCTCCTCGTCAGCTGCGCCCAATATCAATCACATCGCAACAGCCAAGACACGTACCACATCATTCTTATAATAAACATCCTCCTCCACGAGCTTACGCACGTCATCGATGTTCTCGCCCTCGTAAATTATGCACGAGCCGAGAAACTTCTTGTCTCCTGCGGCTGCGTCCACGGATTCGGGCGTCATGAACCCTCCGCCGAGCCCTGTTAGATTTCAGAAAGGTTTCAAGTTAACGCCAGGTATATGGCTCGTGCTGAACTTACGTAGAATGCCTTGACTGACGAGTTTCTTGATGTTCTCGAGGTGGGCAGGTCTGACTGCAAGCCTTCGTTGGAGAGCACCCTCGTCGGCGTAGTCGGGTGCCCAGACGACGAATTTCGATAGGGATGGTGTTGAGGACATTTTTCTCTTGTGGATGTAGCTGTAGATGCTGCGCTGCGGGATGATATGTGAGATCCTGAGAGCTCGTGTCATGTCGTGGTCGAGGCTCGATAAGTCGAATCGTGGAAGAGCGGACCTTTTCGGACCGATCGTTCTGTCTTTCCGGGCCGCTACCATGATAATTCTGTTTCAACCCCCGTCGCTGGTCTTTAATGGTCCAGGTTAGATGATGCGTGCATAACTCGACTAGTTGTGGATTTACTGGATGAAGTATCAGCACTAGTCTTCAGCCAGTTGGATCACCCTTCGTCGTAGCCTACCCTAATCGATGAGGACAACCGTGGTATCCTCATAGGTCCATTGCGCCGAAACTCACTCGGTGTCCTGCACTTACTGACTGCATTCACAGCTCTAAAACCCTCTCCGCAACAGCCGTACTCCCCCAGTCTGCTCTGAGCTGCATACGGCGTGCACGGCCACCTCCATCCAAATTACAGTGGCTCGCTTCATATCATCAGCATTCATGAAGATGCACCACATATGGAGTCGCGGTCTGACAGTAATACGCCAGCGGGGAAGATATGTACGGTGTCAGTCACTGAAAGAAAGGGTACGAGAACGAGCGGGAACATATTGTGATGCTGGTCGTCACTGGCAGTGATTTAGCCTCTTCAGCTTGGCAGTCCTTGGCATGCTTCTTCATGGTGTCTCTGCGAGAATAGGTCTTGAGACAATTCGTGCAGGGCGATCTAATTTTCAGGTGGCAGCTCCTTATGTGCTGCACGATGGCGCCTCTTTGCAGCTTTCGATTGCAACCCTCCCAGAAGCACGTAACCCATTTCTTCTCGTTTCCTTGCACACAATGAAATTCACGAAGATGCCTTCCAAGCTTGTGCGTGTCATCCACTGGCCAAAGGGGATGACAACACCGTTTACCATCTTCAATCCATGCACATTCAGGAAGGGTTGCTGGAGCAAGGATGATCAGGGGTTATGATAACATATCGGAGAGAAGGACGAACATTGTTCTTGAGGTGGTATCATGATAGTGTTATCGGCTTACCTGAGTTTCCATAACTTTCCACAATATAAATACCGTCGCGATGGTCAAAGCTCCGAGCGCGCGCAGAGCTTTGAGGTACGGTACAATAATTCCGTCAATGGCAGTGATATCATCTCGGATTCTATACTAAAGAGGCATGGTTCTCTCAGTCTTCTCTTTACGAGGTTTATGAATTTCGAGAGTTAGACATGGTGAGGTTTAGGTCTCTGTCAAGGTTTAGGAAGTTATAATTCTATAATTCACTCACACACTTCACTTTCACTACCAGGCTCTCTGACCTCGTGCGGGGTATTATCGATTATCGATGCTGAGACTACAGCGATCATATCTGCGGTATTTGGCGAAGTTGACATACAGTCGTGGTGGTAGACCTGATTCTGTCTTTCTGCGTGCGAACTACAGCTGAATTTCCAATGTCCTTCAAGTTCCTTATTTGAAAAGCCTCAAGACGTACTGCTAAAGCCCCTTCAATTCACGACATCTGAGTTTGAGGCTTTTCGAGGAACTAACATATACAGCGCTACCATTATCAGGAAAGTCGAATCTTCATCAACGCCGTCAATGCGGATTGGACTTTCAGGAAAGATACACTTGGTGCGCATCTCCCATGCTTGTTTTCTCCGCATATACGCCATCAAACCAGTTCAGGGATGAATATTGATGTACATTTCAACCCGCGCATTTCCGTCCATGCTTCAACCTCGATCCCTATGCTGCAGTCCACCTCATCTAGTTATCCGTTCATGCTCCTGGGCGTAGATATCCTCAACTACTACTGGGACACCCTGTTTCTTGGTGCACCACGTCGTATTTGGAAGAGAGTACAGGATGATGGCTATCATTCATCATTTCGCATACCACGATGCCCAAGAAGTCTTCCACAACTATAGTTTGAAAGTGAAAGACGGGTTGATCCTTGATATGGTCTCTGTCTCACACAAAATCCGGGTGACTAAATTACGCTGGCTAAGTAGTTCCTCTGACAACTTACAAGTGGCTAACCGATCGTCTTGCAAGCGGCGCAAAACTGGAACGAAGTGAGGCGGTTGCTGGTTGAATCCTGGAGGAAATAAAATGATTTGGAAGCAGAACAAGTGTTATTGGAAATAATTCAGAAGAAGTGCAATTTATTTTCTGATCTCCCAGACTCAGCGCGACTCGTCGTTCTAGTCACGAGAACGATCGCGCTGCGTCCGGTGGTAAAACTGATGCTCATACGTTTATCTAGAAGATAGTCATCAAGAAATTCGTTGCGATATTTCCTGACATCGTTCGCTACGGTAACGTGACATTCTTACTTCGTAGAAAATGCACTTTGAGGAGAGACAGGAGGCTACGGTAGAGTCCATGAGGGATGATGGCATTGAATTAACGTCTGACGATGAATGAACACGAAAACTTTGATTGGGGTGCACACTTAAGATGCCTACGACAGCAATATCGAACAAAGATGTGTAAAAGCCGGGTCTAGAACATTCAGATCTTGCCAGTGAGTCCGAGTGGTTTCTCGTCAAGTCAAAAATGAGAAAAATACAAATCTTCATGGGGCTAAAGCGTAATATTAGCTTGGTTATGAATACCAAATGAAATATCTACCAATAGGGAGCTTATGCGGGGGGCTCTACATCATCATCGCTGGGGATAAGATGATGGAACACATTTCCCAGCGTGCCCGAGAGCAGCCACCCAACCGTCACAATCGGACGCTTCCACTTCAAATTCCCCCAGAAACTCAACATGACCATAAACTCCACTGCCCAAGCCAATGTACCACAAACGTATATGGCAAATCCCCTCGGAACATCTATGCATGGCGTGCATGATGTTAGTTGGCATTTCTGAAGTTGCTGCTGCAAACTTACCTGACAACGTTTCTATGGGTTCTTTGTTATAAAACCACATGGCTGCCACCCACAACACACAGAAAGTCAAGCATAAATGGGAAAGGTCGCGTGCATTGTCTAGGCAAAGTCTGCGTGTAATTGGAATTCGGACTAGAGCAACAGCGAGGAGCCAGCTTGCTGCCATACTGATGGCGATGACCACTCCGGTCCAGGAAGGGCAGTTTTGCAAGCTGAGGAAAATGGCATTAATGAGAAAGTAATTCCAGGTGAAGACAATTTGTCGTGCTAGCATTGAGGTATCCACAATTATAATGAGCATGGTGAAAAGGGTCAATTCGGATAGGGGTAACATCCAGAGATATCCATTTAATGCGGATGACATAATAATGTTCCGCGATCCGCACGTGTTCGCAAGAATCGACTCGGAACTTGATCGAGACTTTTAGTAGCCCACCTTACTAAAACCATAGAACGACTGTATTGCCATCCATCGCATCTGTTTCGAGTTACACCAGCCTGTGTATTCAGTGTAATGATATATGACTGAGGAGACAAAATACTAACGTTCGGTTGGGGCACTAGCATATAGATGTTCACGATACCGCCTAGCCTTCTGTAATGTCTCGTCAACGAAACACGCAGGACCTGAGGATTCATGCACAGGGAAATACCTCGTAACATCACCTCGCGAGTTTGAGCAGTAGCAAGGCAGAACCTTTCTAGCCACCACACCGTATCAGCTGTAAAGCAGTTAGTATGTGCAGTGACAGATGGATGGATATTCACTCCTGCGTCGAGACTCTTGATTAACGACGGGATCCCAATGGATCCGTGGTCATCGATCTAACACAGGTCTGGGCGAGATATGACCGTACTTTCGATGAGTATCTGCATTCTATTGGGCTCGTTAGCCAAGGCATATAACCGTGACAAAATGGAATGCGTTGAAACTGAGCAAGCAAACGATTCACCTGTCTCATACGTCGCATCATACCCGCTTCACCGCTCTCTGCCTCGGTCATCGGACTATCATACCATGAGGATGGGATGAAAGCTATGCCCAGACGTTATGGTAGATGTAGCAAATGTAGCGCAAAACGCACTAACGCTATGATTCTTCTAGTGATTTTAATAGGCACCGCTGTTCAGTGATCCTGTCTCGATTCAACTTCCTGCGGTCCATAAAGGCTAGACCATTATGAGCGCACTTACTGATAGTCGAAACAACGTGACAAGTATATTATTGCCTGATGCTGTGAGAGACGATTGTTTAGCTAGATTGCTTGCTGAACGAGGGAGGTCGCTGCTGTCAAATGTTTGCAAGCTCAAACATACTCATGAGCTCCTAGGATGACGACCGTCACTGACGGTTATCATTCTCCAACTTCATGCTTTCCCTTTCAATTCAATTATCGTCGTTGCAAAATTAGAAGCACAGATCGCCAGTCTTTCAGGCCAGTTATCCGCGTTACCAATTCTGCCAACCACAACCACCAAAAAAAAGACGATATTCCTTGGAAACCCAACGAGGGCTTAAAAATGTGGAATGTCTTCAATGCTTACTTTCCGTGTAAAGATAAGCGATTCCAGCGCCTTCACCGATTTGTATTTCGGACTTGAACGATAGACGCAGACGACAGGGACGGGCGCTAGAGTTCGCGTGTTGATGTATGCACATCTTGGTGAACGCAATCTCTGTTAACTGGTGCGTAAACAACGCTCGATGGTGGATCGTTCGACCAACGTACTGAAATTCCAAGTAGTATGTATGTCATGGTGTCTACGTTGCAGATGTGAAAGATCGTGTGGACATCATTGGAGGTGATTGCCGTGAATCATTCCATGTATCGTGACTTCATTGTCTGTGGAGAGATCTGCGTCGAAACGGTTGAATGTCGAGAGTCTGAACAACCACGTCAGCAGCCAACAGGACAAGAGGAAGAAGAAGCGGTGTTAGAGAGTCGCACGGGAAGCACAGTCGGACCGACGTCCTACATAGCCGGAGATGATCGAGATCAGATGTTCACTTGTTGTTGAGTCGCATGACAGCGCACGACTCGCGAAAATGGATGCGGACGCACCTTGAAATGCTTGGTCTGATGCACGTGTTGAGTGATATACCAACTCCGTGGAGAAATGCATGAGCTTCCCATGCCACGGCGCACATATCACACTCGAGTTGGAAGCCGGTTATCGGGAGGTACTGGGATTCAGAAGACAGGAAGTCTGACTTCCGAACTTGTTATCTGTGATGGTATGTTGCTTTAGCACCAGCAGGAATTTCGGATCTATATCTTCCTTGACGATGGCATTGTCCAACCCACTGCCCAGGCTTCTCAGTGGCAGGGTCGATTGGCGAAAAACACGCGTTGGGTGTTTCGTAACCTAACCCCGGTGAGTTTGACGGATAGCGGGGACATCATGATATACGCTACTGTTTGTCTGTGCTGCGTCGAATGCTTGAAGCTCGTCGAGGTCGCTGTCGATGAGAATGTGCTCAAGCGCTTGTGGCGTCGATGATTTGATCAGTTTATCGACATGAATCGGGCCGTGGCCGCCGCTCGTGCTGTGGATGAAGAGGACATGTCGAGAGTTGAAACTCTTTGATTTCCATCAACAACGAGTTCCTGGACACCAAAGAGTCTCTACCAAGGGCATGGTCAGACGACAACATCAACTTGAAGCTTGACAATGGTTGATATGCATAAAAAATTGCTTATGTAACGAAAGGATGAATTACAATGGACTTAAAAGTTGTATTAAGTTGTAGCATCACTGCCATGTATTAACCCTCGGCACAGCAAGCACGCCTCCTCATAACCCCGTCCCAGTCTGATCCTGTGTGTGCATCCCTTATCAAGCCATAATCAGACTAACAAGCGTTTCATCTAGTCCCATGAGCCAAGCACCAAGTACACCCCGAGCAGGTCCCAGCAATACAAGTGGCGACAAATTAAACACCCCCCCACTCCCAACACCACCCCTCGTGCGGTCCCAATCGCACCATTCGACCGCCTCGAAGGCCTCGAAGAATTCGAAGCCCATCTCTCGCACTAGCTCGCAACCCCCGACAAATCGTGAAGTTATACAGCTCCTCGCAGATGCAGAGTCCGCTGTCCGCGACCTCCGCGCAGACATCTCGCTCCTGAATTCACAACTATCATTCGAGCAGGACCGTGCTGATAATGCAGAGCTTAAAGCAAAGGAAGCATGTCTACGGTTCAAAGAAGCCAACGATGCGCGCATAGTCTCTCAAAGTGAGATCGTGCGTCTGACAGAGGAGCTCAGGCTATACAAAGACGCACTCGAACAAGCACAGAAGGAGATTTTTCGTGCGCAGGGCGTGATGAAGGATGTGGAGGACAGGAGGAGGGATGCAGAGGAGAACGCTGCAAAATCGAGGACTAGGTTGCGCAAATTGATGGAGGAGAAAATGATCGAAGTCGCTCGTGAGGAGGGCCGTAAACAGGGTCTCCAGGAAGGACTGGAGATGGGGAAGGATATGGGGTACGTGCATGGGCGCACCAAAGGCTATGCACAAGGCCGCGTAACAGCTGATCGTGTCCTTGACCGCTACTTTTCTGCCCCGAGCGACGACGAAGGCAGCGATTCGAGGGGTGACTCTCATGACGCGCATAATACTCCGCGATTCAGACAAGCACCAGTATCTCGCACTTCAAGCGATCAATCGCGTCCACGTACGCCTACACGCCCCCGCGCACAATCTCAACCTCAACCTCAACCTCAACCTCAACCTCAACATCAACATCAACATCAACATCAACATCAATCTCAGCATCAACCTCAACCTCAGCCTCAGCCTCGACCGCAACCGCAACCACAGTCACAGCAACGTCCAACCCATACCTCATCTGCACGCAGTACCATGTTCTCCCCTGCCCACGCACTGCACGACTTTCCTTCAGACAGCTGGATCCCAGAAGCCGATTCTTCTCTCATCATCCGCTTGCCACCTCCACACGAGTTACAGCGCCCGCGTCGTACGCCATCTCCCATTTCTTCAAGCCCTGGGACACCTTTGCGTTCCTTGCCTCAAGATCCTGTGCTTATGGTACCAGAGCCCCGATCTCCGGGCGCGCCGTTATATTCAGTCCCCGCTTCGGAGGCTCGTACTCAACGAACGGTACATCGGAGAGCGTCGGGTTCGGAAAGCGTGGCCTCTACGAGGACATCGGAACTAGAGTTGCTTAGTCCTCCGGAGCAACCTCGATCCAGCGGGCTCAGCGCCATTCCCGAAGTTACGAGCATACGTGAGCAGAGTACGCCTAGTAGCCGGAGCATGAGACCTAGTGTAGAAGAAGAAGCCGACGAAGTGCGTTTGGCTCGTTAGAAATCATTTGTGACGTGCGTGTGCTGATCGAGTTGTAGGCTGGATTCGTACATGTTTCTATGCCGGCACCGCGTTCGCGTTCGTCTAGAGAACAGATTCGGCTGCAGAAAGCACCTGTATCAGCAGCTAGATCGCCAGCACCAGAATCAACGCGTCCCATGAGTTCATCATCGTCTGGTACAGTCGGCATCACGATCCAACCGCCTGTGAGTAACCTCTCTTCTCAATTTGCTGAGCACGCACTGACGAACGCGATGAAATTCTAGTCACGTCCCGCATCTAACATGTCGCAAGTGACACAGTCTGGGCAGCGCCCGTACTTTCTCAGTCCTGCAGACGCCGACCGCCCATTACCACCGCCACCTTCGTCGTATTCGGCATCACCAGCACACGTGACACCATCGATGGTGCCTATACCGCCTACAGGTAGCACGATGTATTCAAATTTACCTCAGCAGCTTCCACCTGGGTTCGTACCCACTGGCCCACCTACACCAGGTCCATACACACCTAGCAGCAGCATAGCAGCGCCCTCCCAACACAGTCACCACCAATACCGTGACACCACCCAACACCGCCAATACCGAGACAACGGACCGAGCAACCAACAATACGCCAACAACGCAATCATAGTCCCCTGCAGCCCAAAAGCGATACGCGACGACCCCAACGAGCCGGTAGTGATCCCACCGCCCTCTCAGAAATTTGCGGCTGAATCGGATGAGGATTCTAGTGATACTAGTAGTGATGCGGGGTTGCGGACGCCGAGGAGGAAGTATAGGGCTGCGGGGAGTGCTGCGAGTTTGTATACTGCTACTGCTCCTGCGAGTGGGACGAGGTATTCTGTGGGTGTGGCGTTGAATGGGAGTGCGGGTGGGACGCCGAGGGTGCCATTGTATGGACGGAGTGGGAGTGCAGGTGGTGGTGGCGGGGAGGGGTATGCGAGGAGTGCAGGTGGGGAGGGGTATGCAAGGAGTGCGGGCGGTGATGGGTATGCAAGGAGTGCGGGCGGTGATGGGTATGCAAGGAGTGCGGGTGGGGAGGGGTATGTGAGGGGTGGAGGTGAGGGGTACGTGAATATGAATTCCGGGGGTGGGGGAAGTGGGTTTGGTCGGATGGGGTATGTCGGTGAGCAGGGGAGTGTGAGGGGGTGATATGATTTACGAGATTGAATTTACGATAAAGGTGCTGGCGCCTACGAGCCCCTTTAGGGATTACAAGATTTGACACGAATCTGATAATTTTAATCGACATCACGCTTACTGAGTGAACATAAATAAATACTTGCCAGGTATGAGAGATTTGTTTGTAGCTATTTGTAGAGTCAGTGCACGCTGTGCTTGATTTCCTCCGTCTTCCAAGGGGCGGTCTCCATTGTCCGATCAACGCAATCATATTTACAATCAGGAGGCGGAGCGCGTCTGCGTCTCGCTCATTCGACACGCGGGATTCGGCGAGTGGCATAGCTAATCAAGATAGGACCTCACATCATGATGATATGATGGTCTTCCTTCTATATATTGGTCCAACTATAAGGGGTGACTAGCGCACAGCCTGCGTGAAGCCCTTCGGGTTCAAGGCACAAGTGTCTTCAATGTTTAACTACCTACATGATGAGTGAAAGCTATGGCAGTGCGTCCGTAGTTGACATGGAGTCACCTGGTGAGCGTTTTGACAGATACATCAGATGGTAGTGTTGGCTGTAAGGGATTAGGGCACTGATTCAGCGTGCACAGTTGGAACATACATAGGTACGGATGGTTACCTGCGCAGCCGTTTCGCGCTCATCGGCCGTTCCTATACATGTTATAAGGATGCAAATGTCTGTTATTCTGATTCAAACCCTCTGAATTCCTTCACACATGACTTCCACTCCTCCCGTACTAGTTGTAAGTGAGATCATGATCGAAGAGCGCATCTCAGCTGAACTCTTTTTGTTAGGTAGGCGCTGGGCCAGCAGGTCTGGTCACAGCGTTGACGCTCCTCCAGAACGGCATCCCAGTTCGTATCATCGATAAAGACCCAAACCCCCGCATCGGACAGCGTGGTCCCGGAATATGGGTTTGTCATGACACCACTTCTCTGATGTACTATAATTCATGATCATGATCTAGCCACGCTCCCTTGAACTCTTCAACTTCTTGAACATCCCAGAAGTCAACGATCTAGGGAAACACTTTTCTGCAGTCCGTTCCTACAAGTCTGCGACGTTGGAATCTGGGACAGATTCTTTGATGGTCCCGCATAGTGAACCTACTCCTGCGATACCATTCGTACGTACCATGCAAAACCGTCGTCTCTCAAGCAGCCATGCTGATGCTTATTGCAGCACTCTCCAAAGCTTATGGGTCAACAACTCCTAGATGTGATTCTGCGACGCCACCTAGAGAAATTCTCTTGCTCTGTCGAGATGGGCACCGAATTGCGTTCGTTCAAGCAGTCCGACGAAGGCGTCACAGCTGTTTTAGAGAAGAACGGAACGTTAGAGACTTTCAATACTAACTGGGTGGTCGGCGCTGATGGTGCTAAAGGTGAATTGCGATCAAATTCAAATGCGGTACCATGAAACTCAGTTTTGTTTGCAGGCATCGTGCGCAAACAGCTCGGGCTTACATTCTTGGGCGAGACTAGAGACGATGTCCGAATGGTCATGGGAGATATTCGTTTACATGGCGTTGGTCTTGATAGAGCAGTGCGTCCGATCTCAAATTACTTCATGAAGGAGTGTTCCTGATACTGGTTTGAAAGCATTGGCACCGATTCGGTAGCTTCAAACTAGGGTATGTCCAGTTTCTGCTCTTGAGGCTTGGAGAGGCGTATACTGACACTGGACAGCGCCTCGTTGCGTCCAACAGACGAAATCGCCGAGGATGGCTGGCAATTTATGATTTTTGGTGGTGATCTAGACCTAACAAAGCTCGCTCAAAGCGAGGAGCTCCTCTTCGAGGCCATCGCGTCGGTGATACCTACGGAGATTACGTTCAACAAACTCGTCTGGGTGAGCGAGTTCAGGTGTGTTTTATTTTGTTACATCAATGCGTTTCAATGTTCATTGATTTGCTTTAGAGCCAATATCCGCATGGTAAACAAGTTTAGCGAGGGCCGAGGATTTGTTGTGGGCGGTGCGTGATTCTACTTTGATTGATGTGCCTGTGCTGATGGGGGTCTGCATAGATGCTGCTCAGTATGTCAATCTTGAAGTGCTTTTCTTGCCAAGCTGATTATGACATATTTCCAGTGTCCACAGTCCAACCGGTGGTCAGGTGCGTGCGCTTTGATCAAACACTGACACCTACTCATCTTTCTATGAACAGGGACTTAATTCAGGCGTACAAGATGCTGTAAGTCTTGCAAATATACCATGTATGACACTACTGACTGTTCACCAGTTCAATCTAGGTTGGAAACTCGCGCTCGTCGAAAAAGGACTCGCCGACAAGTCTCTTCTTGAGACGTATAATGCCGAGCGTCTACCTGTCATCTCCGAGATGCTTGAGGTGACCACCTCGATTCTCAATCAGTCCCTAAAGACAAACGACATCACCGCCCGACGAGGCCCCATCCTTTTCATGCTCGGTATCAACTGCCGATTCAGTAACATCGTTCTCGACGAGTTTGCAATTCCCGGGAAGCCCATCAACGCCTACGGGGTGCTTGACGAAACGAATCTGGAGGCTGGAGACAGGGCACCTGATGCGCCAAACATGTTGCAAGTGGGAGGTGGAGAGTCTGACGCCAAGACGCTTTTTAGTCTTTACAGACCATGGTATCACACCGTGCTTGTGTTTGCTCCGAGTCCTGCAGATGCTACCCCGGTTTTGGGTGCGCTGGAGGCGTACGAGAAAAGCGCTGTGCGATCGGCAGTCGTTCTGCCTTCATCTGCATCAGTGACGTCTGTTGAATCCCCCGCTGACCTCGTTCTCGTCGACCAGGAGGGTCATGCGTATTCGGCTTACCTCGTGGAAGCTGGCCAGACGAAGGTATTTGTGATACGGCCGGACGGAGTGGTTGGGGCGATCGTACGCGGTGCAGAAGGTGTGAAGAAGTATTTCTCGGGAATATTTTCGGAGGTTTAGCATTCTGGTCTGTTCTTTGACTCGGACATCACATCACAACTCATTCGTATTTATTAATCAACGAACTTAACTGGGTAGTACTGGGTGTTTTTTGTTTCCTGAAGTGCTGACGTGTGGTCAATATGTATCCCTTCTGTGTGACTAGATCCCGGCTTGAGGGCAGGATGTCCCCTTCCCGTCGAATGATGGTGTCCATCATTTTTCAATGGATTAATCCATGTTCTGAAAAGTAAGTTCAAATGCTTTCTATCACAAAGTTGGATTCGTGATTCGAACCTGTACCTGGCACGGACGCAACTGGAAATGTTTTACTGGTTTCTAGAGAGAAAAAAGGTGTGCTCGGATTGCCAGCGAGACAATCAGGGTTGTTTCTACCCGGAAACAGTGACATGACCATACTGTATGGACAAGAACAGGAGTGTTGAGAACTCTCAAAATCAGTCCGTTCTGTAGCATGCCTCGTACCAGTGAGTGATTCATTGCGCCTTGCGATAAAGGAGCAGTGCATAGCACGATAAACGACGCTAATTATGATGATACATATAGCTAGAATATCTTCATGATAGTATATAGGTGCGCTGACGCAACGAGGACAGAATCATGCAAACAGGACAGATCGAAGATGCACACCATATAGCATCGTAGGCGGAGCACAGAAATTAGTATAAAAGGAACTGGTATAGTATGAGATCAGAGAAACGCAGACTAATGGTGTCCATCCAGGTATTCGGGAGGGATACAACCAATACAGAGCCAGAAGCGAGTCCAGCACCCCAGCCTGTCGTATCGTTATGTCTGGGCGCGAGACAGCCGATGTTATAATTGCAGTAGTAGCGGGGACGGCAGGTGTCGTGGATGACGAGGAGACAGCTTGAGGTTTGGAAGATGCTTGGGTTTGTGTCGCGTGACTCGAACTGCATTGCTGGACGAGACTTGCCTTGGGCCGTGAACTATTCGCAGTACTTGGCCTTTCCCCCTCGCTGAAGCGTTTCTCTGCATGCTAATAAGCGAAGGAGAAACAGAGATACATACCCGATTTCCCTTTGCATATGGGACCTGAAAAACTGTAGGGCGATGCGCGTGTAGCTCGATTTCTTCATTACTCGGTCTATGCCATGCAAAGAGGGTTCGAGGAGCATAGGGTGATAACGTGTTATGGGCATCGGAGGGGCCGCAGTGGGATAAAAGAGCAAAGAGCGTGCTTCCTTGCGGTGCTGAGGAGCCTGAATGGGGTGGACTTCGTGCAGAAGACTAGAAGTCAGGGTGGAATTCAGTGATACTAATAACATACATGAGAACGATCTGATCCGGGACATCGAAAAAACCTCGGGGCAGATGATGGGCAAGCCTGCGTCGCTGCACCGGGCGTCGCGTGGCATCGTCCTAAGAAGATATGTTCGAGTGAAATGAGATGGATTTATAAATGTGACTCAGTACTCACAAGTTTTCAGTCACGTGATCAGTGGCTCATCTCAGAACTCAACTGTAACATTTCAGAAATGAAAGCTACAAAACAGAGACGCACGCGATGCGCAGACACAGCAAAAAACACCCGCATGCACAGGTAGCATGCAGCTAATACTTCCGAGGCAACCGAAACCCCTCTCCCCCAACTGGCGAAAGACGCATCTATGTAGATTTGTTAGCACGAAGCAAAAATCTTCAGATGTCTTTACCTTCTCTAGATGTAGTATCCTCGATGACTTTCATCCTTTACGCGCACAAAATATTGTCAGCGCCACGAGTTATTCCGAGTATTTTGTCCGTCGTTCGTTTGTCACAGTAAGCAGAGATTTGTTTGTAGCTGTTTGTAGAGAGGCCGGATCAACTTTCAGACAAGTTGATTTCCTCCGTCTTCAGATCCAGAGGGGTGGTCTCCATTTTCCGATTAGCTCGTTGGCGCAATATGTAAAATCAGGAGCTCGTGGTTCACCTCTGTGTCTTGCTCATTCGACATATGAGATTTGGCAAGCATAGCTAACCAAGGTGGGGCCTGACATGATGGGTGACCGTAGCCTCTGCCCGAGAGGAACATCTTCCTGGAATCCTTCCGGGTGACTAGAACACAGCTCGCGTGAAAGAATAAGTTACCGGAACAGGTTTATTCATGGCTACATTATCTATCTAATGAGTCAATTCTATGGCAGTGAGTTTGTCACATCCCTCTATGGAGTCACCTGTCTTGACAGATACATCACATGCTTAGTGTGGCCTTGAAGGATTAGAGAATGGATTATGCATACACAGTCGGAGGGAACACGGGTAAGTATGGTTACCTGTGCAGCCGTTTCGCACTCATCGGCCGTGCTTATAGTTATAAGGATGCGAATGTTTGTCATTCTGAACTCCACACATGAATTCTACTCCTCCCGTGCTAGTCGCAAGCGAGCTTATGATGGAAAGCGCGTCTCAACTGAACTCTTTTTGTTAGGTAGGCGCTGGGCCAGCAGGCCTGGTCACAGCGTTGATGCTCCTCCAGAACGGCATCCCAGTTCGTATCATCGATAAAGACCCCAATCCTCGCATCGGACAGCGTGGTCCCGGAATATGGGTTTGTCATGACACCACTTCTCTGATGTACTATAGTCTCATCTGATACATGATTTAGCCACGCTCCCTTGAACTCTTCAACTTCCTGAACGTCCCAGAAGTCAACGATCTAGGGAAAAACCTCTTTGCAATTCGTTCATACAAGTCCGAGACGTTGGAATCTGGGACAGATTCTTTGATGGTCCCGCATAGTGAACCTACTCCTGCGATACCATTCGTACGTACCATGCAGAACCGTCGTCTCTCAAGCAGCCATGCTAATGCTTATTGCAGCACGCTCCAAAGATGATTGGACAACAACTCCTAGATGTGATTCTGCGACGCCACCTAGAGAAATTCTCGTGCTCTGTCGAGATGGGCACCGAATTGCGTTCGTTTGAGCAGTCCGACGAAGGCGTCACAGCTGTTCTAGAGAAGAACGGAACATTAGAGACTTTCAATACTAACTGGGTAATTGGTGCTGACGGTGCTAAAGGTGAGTTGCGATGAAATTCAAATGCAGCACCACGAGTCTCATATGTGTATGCAGGTATTGTGCGCAAACAGCTTGGGCTTACATTCTTAGGCGAGACTAGAGACGATTTCCGGATGGTCATGGGAGATATTCGTTTACATGGCGTTGGTCTTGATAGAGTGGTACGTCTGATCTCTACTCACTCCATGAATAAGTGTTCCTGATAATGTTTTTAAAGCATTGGCACCAATTTGGCGACTTTAAAAGAGGGTATGTTTAGATATCTGCTCCTGAGACTTAGAGAGGTGTATATTGACTCTGGACAGCGTCTCGTTGCGTCCAACAGACGAAATTGCCGAGGATGGCTGGCAATTTATGATTTTTGGTGGTGATCTAGACCAGACAAAGCTCGCTCAAAGCGAGGAGCTCCTCTTCGAGACCATCGCGTCGTTGATACCTACGGAGATTACGTTCAACAAGCTCGTCTGGGTGAGCGAGTTCAGGTGTGTTTTATTTTGTTGCACCGATGCGTTTTTAATAATCATCGATTTGCTTTAGAGCCAATATCCGAATGGTAAACAAGTTTAGCGAGGGCCGAGGATTTGTTGTGGGTGGTACGTGGTTCTACCTTCGAATGATGTACCTGTGCTGACAGAAGTCTACATAGATGCTGCTCAGTATGTCTATCTTGGAGTGCTTTCTTGCCAGACTGATTATGACATATTTTTTAGTGTCCACAGTCCAACCGGTGGTCAGGTGCGTGCGCTTTGATTAAACACTGGACACCTACTCATCTTTCTTTGAACAGGGACTCAATTCAGGCATACAGGATGCTGTAAGTCTTGCAACTGCACCACATATGACACTACTGACCGTCCACCAGTTCAATCTTGGTTGGAAACTCGCGCTCGTCGAAAAAGGACTCGCCGACAAGTCTCTTCTTGAGACGTATAATGCCGAACGTTTACCTGTCATCTCCGAGATGCTTGAGATGACCACCACAATTCTCAACCAGTCACTAAAGACAAACATCTTCAACGCCCGACGAGGCCCCATCCTTTTCATGCTCGGTATCAATTGCCGATTCAGCAACATCGTTCTCGATGAGTTTGCAACTCCCGGGAAGCCTATCAACGCCTACGGGGTGCTTGACGAGGCGAATCTGGAGGCTGGAGACAGGGCACCTGATGCGCCAAACATGTTGCAAGTGGGAGGTGGAGAGTCTTATGCAAAGACGCTTTTCAGTCTTTACAGACCATGGTATCACACCGTGCTTGTGTTTGCTCCGAGTCCCGCAGATGCTACCCCGATTTTGGGTGCGCTGGAGGCGTACGAGAAAAGCGCTGTGCGATCGGCAGTCGTTCTGCCTTCATCTGCATCAGTGACGTCTGTTGAATCCCCCGCTGACCTCGTTCTCGTCGACCAGAAGGGTCATGCGTATTCGGCTTACCTCGTGGAAGCTGGCCAGACGAAGGTGTTTGTGATACGGCCGGACGGAGTTGTTGGGGCGATCGTACGAGGTGCAGAAGGCGTGAAGAAGTACTTGTCGGGAATATTTTCGGAGGTTTAGCATTATGGTCTATCCTTTTACTCGGACATAACATCACAACTCATTCGTATTTGATAATCAACGAACTTGACTAATTAGTACTAGTGTAAAGGTCAAGATGTTGTTTGTTAGGGAACACACTTCAGATCAATCTGGAATGATGTAGTTGAATATTTATCCTGTTTGTCATCGCTCGAGGCTTTCCAGGAATATCCTGAAGTGCTGACGTGCGGTGAAGGAAAGTACTGGCGCGTCATTGCTATGATCCTGTCGTTCTTTGAATCCGAAGAAGTGAGGGCAGTTGCAAATCAAGCAACAGAGGCCGTCGACACATTCCAAAACTGATCAACTAATTGTCGAAAGTCCCATCTCAGATAGTGGCAGATGCTTCTCGAATGAGGCCAACTCATGGCGAAAATAGGTATATTTTAGAGTAGAGGTTCACAGCGGTATTCCGAGCATTTGATGAGCTGTATGTGCACGGTTGTAAGCGGTCGTGCAGTGGGTTACAGACGATGACCCAATCTTCCTGCAAGTTCGCAGTGCAGAGGATAACGCTGTGACTAAAAATAAGTCTAGATGCTTCGTCCTGGGCGACCTTCAATGAAGTAAGTGGTGCTTCTGCTGTTGTAAATCGCTTTATAGATTAGATCGAATACTTGCTGTTCGGCATTGAGTTGATCATACTGTCGCCCTTCACACGAAACGCAGCCGCAAATATATTGATTGATTGTGTACTTTTTAGAGATCTTCGTCATGCAATGGCCAGTCCAATGTCGCCGAAGGGATTGCTGCAGTGCAAAAGTGGCCGTCAATGATTTGCAGCGTCTACTTGTCATAGCCGCTGATGCCATTGCTGAGTCGCTGGATGTGATCAGTAGCAACAGCGTCCCTGGATGAATGTACAGGACGTAGCCATGGTGAAAGTCAAAAGAAGAGTGCTGCATAGCATGACGGAGTAGGGCACAGCGCGCCGACGGTAGAGGTGAATAGATCGTAAATACAAAACACAGAATGACGTATGACGGGTGGACGTATCTTAGTATCACGAAACTTGAATGTGCTGGTGCCAGCTCCGACCATTGGTAATGCGAAGGCGTCTCGAAATCAATCACTCGTAACAGTGGACCTAAAAAGTGAGCCGCACTCCGGAAACCGTGGAATAGTACACATACAACCAGGTGCTTCATAATCATATGATGCCGTCCAATTGACGAATCCGATGACTTGCTGCGGGGTGACAGAACTGGCCATGAATGTACCCTAAGACGATCTCTAGTAAGTTGGCCACTAGCAGCCAGCGCCACCGACGAGATCCAACGTACTCGATTTATAGAAATGAACCAGCTGCAGCATCGCATTGACGTGGCGGCTACTCTCGCACTGAATGCCCCACAGCTAAGCATCCAAGTTGCAAATCTGCTATCACCAACTGGGAAACCGCCACGTTGTACCACATCTCCCGTAAATGTGTCAAGGACTCATAGCTAATGCCTACAGTCACTAGACACCACTTACTGGTATTGCGACGCGCCGTAGGGCTGCCAGTTTCAGACCCTCTGTGACCTTTAAACAACCAGTAGCGTCTTTTTGAACTAGGGATTTCAGAGAGATGTGTATTTGAGGTGCGGAATAAGTATGTGCAGCAAACACGGCACAAAGACAATTTCTTCCGACACTGACACGCAACCTGGCAGGTGCTGGCGAGCGCTGAAGCAGAAGTTGCAATCGGCACTTCCCGTCGAGTATCAAGATGACATCTATTTACGGAATACGTTCGGCCTCGTCACGTTTCGGGCACATAGTTTGTCTTACTAGTAATACTATCAACGTTTCAACAGTCACCTCCTCTTGAATTCGAACACGTACCACCATGCCACTTAAGACAGGAAAACGTGCTGTTTTGATACCCTGTGTTATAAAATGCGAATTGGCTGTCATTCTCATCCAAAGATTGTAAACTCATCAACCTCTAGTACATATGAATTTCGCTCACCCTCCTGTACTAGTCGTAAGTGACCTGTCTAGGATGGAAGATCACTCTTCAGTTGAATCTCTCTTTCTTAGGTAGGCGCTGGGCCAGTAGGTCTGGTGGCAGCGTTGACACTCCTCCAGAACGGCATCCCAGTTCGTATCATCGACAAGGATCCCAACCCTCGCATCGGACAGCGTGGTCCTGGAATAATGGTCAGTCATACATACGCTTGTCGTATCACCCGTGATTTTATTGGACGCATGATCTACATAGCCACGCACCCTCGAGCTATTCAACTTCTTGAATATTCCAGAAGTCAATGATCTTGGGAAACCTCCCCCGACGGTTCGTTCGTATGAGCCAGGGACGTTGAAACTTCTGAGGGAGTCTGCGGTGGCGCCAGATATTGAACCTACGCCTTCGATACCATTCGTACGTGTGCAGGGCCGTCGCCTTCTCAAGCAGCCACGCTAATTATTTAAATCATGTTGTTGTCTAGATTCACAAGGCGATGGGTCAACAGCTCCTAGATGTGATTATGCGACGCCACCTGGAGAAATTATCTTGTTCTGTCGAGATGGGCACCGAACTGCGTTCCTTTGAGCAGTCTGAGGAGGGCGTCACCGCTGTTCTAGCAAAGAAAGACATACTAGAAACATTTGACACCAAGTGGATGATCGGCGCTGATGGTGCTAAAAGTGAGGCGCGGTCGGATGTAGCAGTATGAGACTGAATTCGGGTTTGCAGGCATCGTGCGCAAACAACTCGGGCTTACATTTTTCGGCGAAACGAGAGACGATGCTCGATTAATCGTCGGAGACATTCGTTTAGATGGTGTTGGTCTTGATAGATCGGTACGTCCAATTTCTACTTATTCGATGAGAGGGCACTGCTGATCCTCGTCTTGAAAGTATTGGCATCATTTCGGAAAATTCAAAGATCGAAAGTGAGTATGTACCATTAACGTTGATGCCATTGATGTTCGGGGATGTATTGACGACATACAGCATCTCACTGCGTCCAACGAACGAAATCGGCGAGGATGGCTGGCAATTTTTCTTGCATTGTGATGACTTGGATCTGGCAGAGGTCGCTCAGAGCGAGGAGCGTATCTTTGAGATCATTGCACCATTGATCCCTCTGGAGATCAATTTCACCAAGGTGGTCTGTGCGAACGAGTATAGGTATGTTTTGTTTCTTTTTGATACACCATCAATGTTTATTCACCAGTTGCTCTAGGGCCAATATACGGATGGTGAAGAAGTTTAACGAGGGTCGTGTGCTTCTTGCGGGTGGTATGTGGTTCTATTTTCAGTGACGTGCCTATGCTGATTGCAATTGTTGTAGATGCTGCTCAGTATGTCTGTTTTTGAGAGCTTTCAAATCGTAGTTGACAGATGTACAGTATCCACAGTCCAACCGCTGGTCAGGTGTGTATGCTTCTATCAAACAGCACTACTTGCTCATTGTGAATGAATAGGGACTCAATTCAGGTGTACAAGATGCCGTGAGTTTTGTAAGGTGACATGTACGATATAACTGACTGGGCTGTACACTAGTTTAATCTAGGATGGAAACTTGCGCTCGTTGAGAAAGGACTCGCCGACAGATCTCTTCTGGATACTTACAGCGCTGAGCGTCTGCCTGTCATCTCCGAGATGCTCAAGTTTACCACCTCACTTCTCAACCATGCAATATCGTCTGGACTCGGACACGCATCGATGCGACGAAGTCCCCTCATCTTCATGCTCGGTGTCAACTGCCGGTTCAGCGACATTGTACTGGATGAATTTGTGATGCCAGCTGAGGGGAGACCTATCAACGCCTATGGTGTGCTCGATGAGGGGAATCTAGAAGCTGGGGACAGGGCACCTGAGGCACCTGAGATGTTGCAAGTGGGGTGCATAGAGTCTGGAGTGAAGTCGCTTTTTGGTCTGTATAGACCATGGTATCACACAGTGCTCGTGTTCTCGCCAAGTCTCGCAGATGCTTCCCCGATCTTGGGCGCGCTGGAGGCATACAACAGAAGTGTTGTGGTATCAGCAGTCGTGTTGCCTTTATCAGCGTCATTGACGCCCGATGCATCTCCTGCCGACCTTGTTCTTATTGATCAGCAGGGTTTTGCTTATTCGGCTTATCTCGTGGAAGCTGGCCAGACGAAGGTGTTTGTGATACGACCTGACGGAGTGATCGGAGCGATCGTACATGGTGCAGAAGGCGTGAAGAAGTATTTCTCGAGAATATTCTTGGATGTGTAGTAGCTTGTTCTTTTATACCCTAATCAGCGTGGTTGGTTATCACTCGTAGGGATACGGTAAGACAAACTACCTCGTGACTTGGGCGTCTATGGAGACGGAGGTTAGCGTAAAGCAGCTTAAAAAGGCACAAAGAACGCACCCTGGACAGCTTGGAGAAAATCCCTCGACAACCTCCAGTAAAATGTCGCAGCTCGTTCCAAGCACCACACCCATTCGAACCTTTAAATATCATGAGGGGACCATAAAGGCAGTTGTGGCACTTTTCCCCGACAGGCGACGAATGATTACAGCCTCTGTCGGAAATTCTTTTACGGCATTCTGATGGATTAAAATGGCCTAACGACACGGCCCAATTATAATAGATTATGATCAAACAGTCAACATATTAATAAGCATTATCATGGCATTTTAATGCAGATTTCAATGGTATCACAATCGAGTCACAATGTCATCTCCGCGTCATAACAATTGTATTTCAACGACATTCTCATCGGTCTCGCAAGGAGGATGTGATGAGCATTTCAGATTTCATTGTCATTTTAATGGCATTACAACTAAGTCATATTTTCATCTCATTGTCGTGACAATTGCATTCCAACAACATTCTGACTGAATCGTGACGATCTCGTTATTAAGGATTCAATGAGCATTACTATTG
>KN835306.1:17091-54683 GCA_000827255.1 Suillus luteus UH-Slu-Lm8-n1
GTGTCAACTTTTGGTCAAGCCCCCTCCGAGTCGTTTTCCTATAGCATTATATGCCAGTGACACGACGGTACATACCGTCGTGTCAACTTTTGGTCGAGCCCCCTCCGAGTCGTTTTCCTATAGCATTACATGCCAGTGACACGATGGTACATACCGTCGTGTCAACTTTTGGTCGAGCCCCATAATATGCCAGTGACACGACGGTAGGTACCGTCGTGTCAACTTTTGGTCGAGCCCTATTACATGCCAGTGACACGACGGTATGTACCGTCGTGTCAACTTTTGGTCGAGCCCTATTACATGCCAGTGACACGACGGTATGTACTGTCGTGTCAACTTTTAGTCGAGCCCCATTATATGCCAGTGACTCGTTATCGGCCATACAGTACTTCTACGAATCTATGAGATCCCCATTTCTACAACTCGTATATCATAAATCAATCATATTTACTTTTTTTTCACCGCTGACGCCACGTGACGTATCCTCCTGCATTGTTTGAGTTGACGAGTCGTTGGAATTCACTCAAGTCCCACTCGGAAGTCCTCGCCAGTAAAACTTGATCGAGAATGACACTTTTCACGCAATCCCCATGAGTACATAGATTACATCCGAGTTGAACATCATACAAAAACAACTAGTACAGCACAAGATGTTGACGTTATTTACAGTGAAAATATGCAACGAAGCCATCTACCCATAGCTCGATGAACGAGCAGCAGCACGAGTGTTGATTCTACTTTGAGTGCGTGCGCGAACGTTCACCACTAGACGTTCATCATCCGTATCCGAGTCAATCTCGGCCTCGGCTGCTGTGCGTTTTACTCCTATCGTGCTGGTATCGATTGCGTTCCGTAAATTGTAGTACCAGCTTCGGTACCGATCGTGAGCAGTTGCGTGCATCGCATATGTAAGCCCGTCTAGAACGTCTGCCCACTTGAAGGGCAGGTGAAATTGAGCAGCGCGAAGAGCGGAAACATTGGCGCTTTGATCTGCACGGCGGCACTGCTCTACAAAGCAGTCCCTTGTAAGGGAAAGCCCTTGCATAATCATCAACGTCACGTCGTCCATTGACGCTGCATTATCTGCGTTGACGGGGTACAAACTCTATCAAAAGGTTCAGTAATCAGAGTGAAACATACTAATAGCGTATGTATAACGTACTCCGCGGGCTGTCAAGCGATTGTCCTTCGTATCTATGTTAATTGGGCTCTTGCGCCCTCGGACCCATACTTGTACTTGAATGTTGGAGATTGTGCACCAGGAATGATTTCCCACTATAACGGGAGTGGGCTCATCCAGAGACCGCGGTTCAGCTCGCATTGAAAGGAAGCTGGTTTCTGAGTGTAAGTGCCCAGAGTTTTTCGGACGTAACTCTTTCCACGTGTGGCTCAGGCGTTCAGGCGACTCGTAGGGAGGGATCTCGTTGATTACAACCATCAAAATCATCGCCAGCTCTGGATAGGCTTTGACAACACTTCGGAACCTGCTCAGAAGCGCGGCCTCCGTTTGCGAATACGCTACTTCAACCAGGGAGGGGACCTTCCTAATGGGGGGATTGCAGCGGGCGGTGACGACGTGAACGCAATCTGGAACGAATTCTTTCTTTCCAGTGTTCAATGTTAAGCTAGGGTGTACTTCGGTATGTATGAGTCGTCCGGTGATAAGATCCTGTAGCGTTTTATCTACGGATTCCAGGCCACGTCGGATGACGTTCACGACGGAATCATGCACGCACGAGGGCATTTCGACCTCAAGTTGAAAATTTTCGTAGTCGTAGAATAATCTATACACATGGATGATCAGTTATGACGTGTGATAAGTCATGATGGTCGGCTCACCTCGGTTTTCCTGCAAGCTTTTCTGCTGCGTGCAGTATGGTGTTGTACTGGTAGGGAGTTACACGGGAAAACACCTGATGCAATAGTCAGTTTTACCGATTGGATCGTGATTCGAACTGCGTACTTTGGAGTATTTTTCACGAGGCTTCCGGAGGATGAAATCGAACACCTGGTCGCATTGAACTTGAAGATGATCAGCTGACTTGAGGAGGATGAGATGCAACAAGTTACCTAGCACTTCACCAGGTTGATGTTTCAGAGGAGCTGGTGGATGCCCAGCAGTATGAGGCGTAGTCGGAATTCCAGTGGCCTCTCCCAATGGCGCTGAGGTTATGGGTTGCGTTACAGGGCTTGTAACCTTGATCGCAGAACGACCCGATGAGGTGGCTGATTTAGTCGAGGGACGCTTGCCACGAGATGGTTCAGCAGAATTGCTTCGCGAGCTATTGCGTAAAACTGGGGAATATCTGCTGGGGACTGTAGTGAACATGATGATGGCATCGGACTGAAGGCTGAACAAGCAGGGAGAAGCCGCGCTTACTACCTGCTTATCTAATCATTAGGGTAGGGAGCTTCCGAAGAACGGTACTATGCAAAGTCACAAGGGCAGCAATGAGTCAGGTCGGATCAAGGCTCAAGGCGCAGCCCAGTGATATATGTGACTCGAGGACGTTCGCTTGAACGTTTCAGGATATGTGCCGGCCCTCGAATTTCAAACTCGAGATCATTGGCGTTACTCTAGCCCCGAAATCAACAACAATTGAATGGTTTCGACTTCGAGGAATACTCCAATGAAAGGGCGCATAATTAAATGTTGGCATATGCATTGTTCGGATGCAAGTTAAGACATCGAACTGCCAAATGTTTCCCAAACCTTGATCTTGACTCCATGATGCTAAGTTCACCGCGCGGATGCGGGCTTGTTATGTAGCGGCGTTTACATATTCAAACTTAAAGTAGTGGCGCATGTGAGCCAAACCCTGACTCCTATTACAAGCCATCGAAGTTAATATAGTACGAAGTAACATAACACTTACCTGCTGTGCAGTGGAGCATAAGTGGATTAGCGGCACAAACGGCCTAGTAAGCTCCATGGCCAGCCTCGGCCAAGCTGCGCCCAAAAATTTGCTGAATGTCGTCAAACTTGAACTCTCAAGATCTCAAATACTACCTCCGCTGTCGGCGAACTTTCCATCGCCGCACTTAGAACTTATTTAATTAGTTACGCCTTACCCCAGAAATTTAATTGTACAGCAACTTGAATGACAACAGGTTGCCATGACTCGAAGCCATGCCAAAGTGCGGCTCGGGCATGCTACTGGCGAGAACTAATGTAAGTCCGCCGACACGAACTTGAAGGCGACCAGGCTATACCATCGTGTCAGATCCAGGTCAATCATCGTGTCAGGGTCCGAAGGTGGGAGGGGGTGATAGACGGGGTGATAGACGCGACAGTACAAACCGTCGTGTCAGGTGGAGGAGATCGATGAAGGTATGTTTAAGTATGAGCATGATCATCATACTTACAATCACTGCCAGAGAATAGACTGGGTACTATCAGCGCGGGAAATTGTCCAAATAAGGCAGGTCAGATCTGAATTTCGAGAACCGCACCTTACATAACTTAATCTGCCACTCTCCTCTCAGCATGTACTGCCGAATCTTGGCTCCCATTGCCATATCCGGGTCAGGTCATTCCCCGCGCTAAACTGCCTCCACCTTTCAGCGGTCTGTACCGCTGAGAGGTGCCTCCCAGACCTCGGAGGCATCCTCAGTACCTTAGCGCTGAGCAGTATGTACTGCTCGGTCACTGTGACTAGCCTGCCACTTCAAGTTCAGTCCCTCGACCGGCAACCTCACCAAAACTTTATAATGTCTGTGCGATCATTTCCGTTATCGATTCCGCCGAATCAGATCATACTAGTAGCTTTTCGGAATCGACTGGAGGCGAAATTTTTTCATGCGTGAGTAGTTCGTTTTATCAGCATACTTGGCGTTGAGTTTCGTCATACTCCTCATCGCGTACTACGTTCGTCATAGCTCCGTAGTCTCAAGATATAACTTAGAACTTGGGACTTAGGTGGGTCTGACTCATCTCGCCACATACTATGTCTGACTCAGTCTCCTCTACGAACCCCCAGGATAGGGTTCGAATTAAGTCGCTTGAATTGGAGGAGGCCAAGCACATTGTGAGTCCATATTACAGCAGAATACAACTATCCCTCACGAAAATTGAAGCCAGGCAAAGGTTGCATCACACCCCCGAGTCTGACTCGGAGTCCCGCTCCCTTGGATCTCAATAAAATATCCAAGATGCAGAGATCACGCACGCCATCCTTATCCTGCACGTCAACTGAACCGCTTACCACACCGAGCCCTATCGCGTGTAACCAGGGCGTCCGTAGCCCACTTCACAAACGTCATCAAATCCGCCCCGGACTCAAGCGCGAGTATGCAATGTACTTCGACTCAGATGAGGAATCCGACGACGAGCCCGAGATGACAATCGCCGATGTCCTCAATAGGCTCAATGGCCGGTTCCCTGCGTTGGACTTCTACCAATATCAGGAGCCTCTTTATCGTGATGGCATCGCTTATCTAGCGGCGGCAATCAAATTTGACTGTCAATTTTATGTCCATACAATTGGCATGTCGACAGGTGCTGCCTCACTGTTTTGTGAGCAGATCGCCTGGATGAAGCAGAGGAATGATCGAGCCGCAGTACGTAGACAGGCCGCAAAGGGTGGCAAACGGGCTCGTTTACTTTTCGATGATGAAGATAAAGAGAACTTGAGTCCCAGTTGTCACTCATACACTTAAATCTGAGCAGATCGAATTTTGCAACATCCCACGCATACTCTCAAGTTGTTGTACAGTATGTTAATATTATCACGATTGCTATGTAACGTTTGCATCACTGTCGATACCGTTACAATGGCGCTGCCAGTGCTGGCTGCCCTATCTTGCCACTTCACGCTCACGAGAAAAATAATTAATATAATAATTTTTATCGATCGATATCAAAGCAAATCAGCATTAATGGGCGCGATGAAGAGCAAAGTTCAAAGTTGGCACGTTGACGCTGAACCCTAGTTGTACAGGGGCTTTCATCTTGCCTTCGTAAAATAATCAGTTTTCCATCAGTACGTACGTGAGTGGATGTACCGAGATTGTGGAACTGTGTGTGGCTGACTTGAATTCTCATGACTCGAATGTTGGGACCCGAGTAATGTGCACTCCATGGATACTTTGGTAAGCAGTCTACGGTCAATGACAAGTTGCAACACGCGTATGACGCGCATGATATTGGTCACGTGATTCTATCCCTTGGCGTTACTTGAACTTCAAGTTTCGGAATTCGGACTTGAACTTGGTCTTCAGGTATGGACTCACTCAGGCTGGCATCTACTACCACCGCTGGCACGACGGCATGTACTGTCGTGTCTGTTCTACCTCTACTTCGACTTCAACTGGCCAGGTCACGCTTCCTTGTTCAAGTCTTTCATTGATTTGGATCTCACTGGCAAGCTAATGCGACGGTACCTACTGTCGTGTCATGCTTTCATCGCCCGTCTTTCTCCCTACCACTTCAAGTTCAATCGGTCTTTGTACGACAGTGCGTACATTGTATTTCGTTCTGTTTTCGCGTGGCTCTGTCACCCATGCTGCAGGACGTGAATGGCCTGCGGAATAATTATTGGTCGCACACAGCCTTACCGTGACAGGAATACTGGAAAGGCAGACTACTGACAACTTGAAATTCGGTGTGAGTGTTTTTGATAGTCAATGGCCAACTATACTGATTTTCGTTCGAATGGCGTTCCTGGCATGTTTGCCTACTGCCAGGGGTCACTGTCTTGCCGACTCATCCACCTATACTCGATAAGACATAGTTTTACTGTTTCGTTATGTATTTGTATATGAGTTGTGGTTGTGAAAATGTGAATGTACTCTTTGCAGTATGAGGTTTCACCCCAGGATACTAGTACTATTGTTACATGTCAGCGTGTAGTACGGTTTCGATGCTTCAGAATATTATCTCCGTGCTGCCATAGACTCACCCAGGAGTGATGACTCGGAGGAGTCATGGTTGTAACAACAATGCGAGGATCATCAAGACCTTCATCTTTCAGCCATTTCTCTACATCATCCACTCCCTCTATTACGCGCAAAATCAACACTCGAAGGTAAACACAATCCACGAGAATCATTCGGAGTGATGCCGGTGCTGTCCTGTAGGTGACCAATCGAAGGGAAAGATGCGTAAGTTGTGTCAGATAATGTATACCGACAGGAAAACTCCAAAGCACCCAACCCTCCAGCAACTCAAGGTGAGTGATTTTTTTGAACAGAGGCATGGATGGCAGAAACGGCCCGACTGCAGTTTTGCAGAAGACAGTTGATACCCGAATGGACAGCTGCAACAACTTCGGGAGTCTGTTTAAGGCATTCAAGAGGCGAGCTGGCATCCCAGGGGTATCCCCTTCAGGTACAATCCAGAGGGCAAGGTCGTCAACGTGAATGCACAGCTCCATGACATCTACCGCTGTCACAACATGCAATGTACTGCCAAGACAGAGCGATTTGACTTTTGCAGAAGCCACAGGTCGAGACTTGATGAAGCGGCATGCTTGTGCTTCGCTGGTGAAGATGACAGTGCGATACATCACCGCTTCGATCCTATGCATCTTCTGGGTCAGAATTCTGCGGTTTGAATGCTGCCAGTACATACCAATGTCGAACTCTTTCAGCGACCAATAGATATGAGAGTAAATGACTGGTAGGGTGAACACCTGCGGCAAGTTGAAATATTGCTCTTTCAATCTCATGTGGTAAACGCAACATGACGGGCGACGTTGGCTGAGACTCGGAGTCGGGGTCAGTGTGCTCAGCCTAGTAGTAATATGTCATTGCGCAAACTTGACTACACAGTTTATACATGATGGGGTAATACGGGATACAGTGGAGCGAGTGTTTCGGCACCGCTTGGGGATACATACACGACTCGGGCGCAATGATGGCATGGCCAGTTTCAATCTCGGTACTCCATGATCGCACCGTGTCTGATGGAAAATATCAGATTCACGATGGTGAGTGACGCAATGGCACCAACTATGTCTCAGTCCATACTAGATCATGAGGTCAGAATGAAGCAGTTTGCCAGGTTCAAGTTCAAGTTAGACTAGAGTCTCTTACCTGATGCTCTTGTCAGGAAATCATAGCACGCTATTGAAGTGTTGTGCATCATCTTGCTGGTACCAGGGTTAAACTTAAGTGAGCGCTTCCATTGAGTGGTGGTCATTGGACCATTGGTATCACTGGTACATGAATGCCGCATGCGAGAAACCCCTTCTCGGATGTTGTCAAGACGTCGTTGAAACCAATCTTCGCAACGAGCAGACCAGAAACCGACGTTTAAGCCCGAGGCATCCCAAGCGTTGGGCCGGGGCCACCAGGAGACCACATCTGATGTGCCGTGAGCTAGAAAGCGCGAGTATAAGTCAGGACAACTGCGATTAATCTGTGTAAGGGAAAGCTGACGTCGGTCTATGTAGTACGTTCCACATATGAAATCAATTTCTTCGTCCGGCAATCCATCGTCGTAGTAAGTCGACCCGTTCCCCACTAACAGGTCGCCAAATGGAACGGCTTCTGTTGAAATACCTTCAAGGATGGATGGAAGGTGGTGGAAACCGAGGCTATGCAAAGCCAACCGCCAGACGAGTCCCCCATGCAGAAACGCAGCCCTAGCTCGGGGCCGGTTCATGAACTCGTGGCGTAGCTGTTCGTATACGACATAATCTGCGTACGTAGCTTGGAAAGACGACGGTTGATGTCCCAAAGTGTGTGTGCGAAGTTCAGTAAGGGGACGCCGAAAGTTGGGCGCACAAGCCATCCGCTGCAGGGTCCTGAATGCTATACCTCTTTTCAGGAGAGCAAGCGCAATCTGGTTTACGTCTGAACCCCAGTTACGTCGCAAGCACATCACAGCAGTGATGGGGTTGGGGATGGCCAATGTCCAGACAAGAAGATTTGGGGACTGACGGGGCTCGATTATATAATACCGACGTTGCGATAGATTTGCATAAGAGATTCGGATATGAGCATGTGTGATTTGTAGAGACGGGTCGGGTCCGAGATCCCAAACATCAGGTGGGATGGTGCCTAAGTCAGACTCCTTCAAGTTCACCAGATACGCCATGAAAATTGTGATGCTTTGGCGTTGTGGCTCTGCGATCGAGCCTGTTTCTGCGGCCGAATCACCAAGCAGCTTGCGAAGGTGATCCCAATTGGTCTTCTTAATCCACTCGTTTAACTGCATGGATGCATACAGGGGAGCAGAACTAGGCGCCGTAGGTCGATATCCAAAGTAGTAATGCAAGATGGGGGCAAGTCCTTCGATATCCTTGTGCCTCGATGAAAGTGAAACATTACTGCCAAAGTACGTGTATATATCATTCAAGAAACTGGAAGGGGCCGGAGGTGGAACATCAAGAGGGGCAGTTTTAGGCAACGGAGGCATGATGTCGTCGTCGTCTTCTCGGTCGTCACCGTCAGGTATGCTAGCTGGGTTGAGGGCGAGACACAAGTCCCACTGATTGGAGAAGGAGTCGAAAATCCTGGTAAACTTGTTGTAGTCCCCCCAGACGTCCTGTACTCCAGCCTTTGTGATGTGGGTGCGCAACATGAAGCCATTGTATTCATCTTGAGGCTGCCATTCAAACACTTGAATTGTGCTGGACTTCCCAGGAATTCTGTGGTTCTCCGCTGAACGTTCGCGACTCAGACGTGCTTGTTTTTGTGAGGGCGTCTCCTTCTCCTCCCTCTTCTTGTTCTGCATGGCGCGGCGGGCAAAGAACGCCTCCCAATCTTCGGCATGCTTCTGCCCACTATGTCTATGGGGAAGCGGAAAACAAGATAGATCTGGCTGGGTTTGCACAGCGGATGCTGGGGTCTGCTCGTTTGACTGGGAGCCCCACGGATCATCGTTAGACCAATGGAAGCCCCCTGGATCACCGTCAGACTGAGCGCCACACGGATCACTATTGGACTGAACGCCCCACGGATTATCATCTAACTGGATGCCCCACGGATCATCCTGTGAGCCGCCCCAATTTGTGTGAGTTGCTGCGGCAATATCTTCGGCTGAGGGAAAATAGCGGTTCCAGGTCTTGTGGGATACGACATTGGGAGGCCAATATACCCAGATCGGAACGTGAAAGTGTTCAAACATGAGAACATCTGTGTCCCAGGACAGACCGTAGGCGCCGTTTATAATCATACCAGTGCGTGGTACGACATCTGTGACGTCCCCAACGAATGTGCGGGAGAGTTCGGTCACCCACGTAGACGGTATAGGACATCGAGCGTCGTTGGTTAAGAGCGACGTCCAGGTAGCCTCCCTATGGGGCCTATAACGACGTGTCATGATAAAGTATGTGCAGAGAGCTGAGATACCTGAGAACGCACATGATGAGTCCAGATAATCAACGCATACGAACGACTCGAAGCTCATACCTAAGAACGCGTCGCGTGATCTCAAAGCAACTTTCTTGGCAAGTGTCGCATCAACATGGGACCTTAAGTACCCGTAGTCTCGCGGTGCTCGTGGACATTGGCCATACCAAGGAAAATGCATATTCGTTGCTAAACGTCCCTGGCACCAGAGTAACTTATGCTCTAAAGTCTCCCATTGTTGTCTGACGTCTCCACGCAAAATATAGCGGCCATCTGCCGTAGACTCTATGGGTAAGGAGTAGAACGAATGATTGAGGCAACCGAAGACAGCGCCATCGAAAACGGGGTTTGTGGGGATGAGAGGGAACCATGGGCGCGTTTCATATGCCCACTGTGTAGTCAATACATCTTTGATGTTATCCGATGAAGAATCAGACTCCAGCGCTGGATTCCAGGGTCGCGGGATAGGAGGGATCACGGCAGGGGGCGAGGATGCGTTGACGGATGTGAAAAGTTGTCCTTCGTGCCTGAAGACGTGAAGCTTATGATTCATGTTGGGCCGGGCACTCAGGCTGGAGTCGGAGAATGCCAAAGGAAAGCGTTGTGCTTTGCGATCGAAAAAGTGGGCGAACAGAGATCACGAACAACGGTACAAACCGTTGAATGAGTAGGCAGGTGAGAAGTAGAACGAGAGCGAGAGGAGACAACGAGCAACAGTACAAACCGTTGCACGCAGTATTAGTAGTAGGTGGGACTCCTTGAGCTGTCAACTTCAACTGAGACAGACATTAAGAAGTGCGGATATGAAACCTATTATGTAAGCTTTGAACCTTGTTTTGTTGAACTCACCAGCAAGCCGTTCCGTCGAAAGTCAATAGAAACGTTCACCGAAGACCGAAAGAGAGGGTACTGCACAATACATTTAGATACTATATTAATTTTAATTAAAAGTTGAATCAATGAAAATGCCAGTGCGTGTTGAAAGGCGCTGCTCACTAAACCAGTACTACTTCAGCCGGGATGCAGGCTCTGAACCGTGTGAACATAAACACGTGATCAGCAACACTAGCTGCCAGTGCCAGTGCCAACTTGAACGCCCTCCTTGACGTTCGAGTTGATCCTCAGCGTAGACCCGGGCTCAGTGGTATGTACTGCTGAGTCTTACCTCCCACACCATGGCCCTTCTCCCGTGCCTTAACCACCCAGCGGTCTGTACTGCTGAGAGGTGCCTCCAGACTCCAGAGCGACCACCTCCGACTCACACCATGAAGGCTATTCGTTGCAAACTGCCAGTGTGAGCTTAATTCTGACACTTGGGCTTGCCGCTGCAGTGCAGAAATGACTCAATTTGCTTCCTCAGATTCATCCGCATCGCGTCTGGCTCGTCGCCGGGAGACCTAAGCATGCTCTGAATTTCTTACATCCAATTGGTAAATGCTTAGACTAGTCTGCATTATTGTACTGACATTCTGAGCGCGCAGAGCTTCCTGCAATACGTTGAACTTTCTTATCTCCTGTGCCTCAACCACCCAGCGGTCTTTACTGCTGAGAGGTGCCTCCAGAGTGACCACCTCCGACTCACAACTTGAAGGCTATTCGTTGCAAACTGTGAGCTGAATTCTGACACTTGGGCTTGCCGCTGCAGTGCAGAAATGACTAAATTTGCTTCCTAGATTCATCCGCATCACATCTGACTTATCTCACCTGCGTTCTCTGACATGGGTCGGAGGGGCACGATAAGGATGCTGGAAGCGGCACTGAGTGGTATGGTCATTCATTCTGAGTCTCATCTGTTCATTCGAGCCTCACCTGCTTTCTGGAGTTGATGCTGACATGGGTCGTGATGGAAGAAGAATAGTGAATTCGAGTCTGACTCCGGCCGCCATGATGAGAGTTGAGTCAGCGAGGCCTGACTGACGTCACCTGGATGACTGATCACATCACTGGTATTTCTTCGCTTCCGCCCTACCAAGGTGCTGGTAGCGAGCGGATATGTGCCATTCGAGCGCTTCGAACACTCCAAGATCAACAGTTTGTGATTGGTATCTCAAGATCCCCAGGGTGAGCGCAATACTCCACTCTGGAATCTATTATATTAAAATTCAACCTTCAAAAGTTCAAGCTACATCATAATTGCTCATTTTATCCGAGTAACGAGAGTCTAAACTCATTTGATGGCCCCATGACTCGGACGCATCACCGTTATGTGTCTTCGCTTCCGCCCTGGTCACGGTAGCGAGCAGATATCTTCCATTTCAAACTTACTCCAAGATCACTCAACGGCCCTGTCGGGCTTTTTGTATTGCAATTCGATGCTTGTGAACGGCGATCAGTCGATGGTGAGCGCAATGCTCCACTCTGAAAGCTATCATATTAAAATTCAACGTTCGAGAGCTCAAGCTAGCATCATAATTCGTCATTTTATCCAACGCCCATGTCTCAGTCTTGCGAACAAGTTGCCAGTGATGCGCCGGACGACAGTCATGCACTCAAACGACGCATAGCGGCTCTAGAGGAGCAAAACGCTGAGCTTAGAGGAGAAAGTAGCCAAAAAAGGTGATTAGTATGTACGGATGATGGTGATATGTGTCTAATAGCTTGTGTAAAGCCGTGGCGATCCATACCTCATGGCTGGGCGAGCCATTCGACGCCTTGTCTGCTTGACTGACCGAATTGAGGACCTCGTTGGAGAGTACGATCGGAGAACTTCCTTATACGATGAGGATGACGACCCGCAATACTCGGAAGAGTGTGGCTTCTTCCTTCGAGTTAAATATTTTGAAACTGACTTGCTTGCGGCAATCTAGGGAGGAAAAAACTTATCAGGCATTTCAGCAACTGCTTCGCTGGGTCCCATGCATCCGCAGCCTCATCTCATCTCAAAGCGACGGACATCACCTCAATGTCATTTATCAGAAGGTAAGCCACAATGCATTGACCGGTTTAGTTTCTGACAATTCTACGCAGCTCAACCGGGGAGCCGATTCGGCAAGGGGTGATGACGCTGCTTCGATGAAACTAGCAGTGGCCTCATGGCTGAACGAGAGTTCTTTTGCCCCCGACCCGCCAATCCACTCACGAGACAAGACTGGACGCGGCTTTTATAATAATGCAACTGCGAAGCTTATTTGCCCCGTAGATTTCAACTGGGATGATACGGCGTAGGATCTTCGCTATGCTATTGGCTTAAACTGTGAAACTGACGTCAACCATAGCACCCAGGAAGGGATACGCAATTATGAACCCACCTTCCAAGTAACAGCTCACTCCTGGCCATCATTTTTGTATAAAGATAATAAGTATGATCAGGAGGATCCAACGAAAGGCCTTTTTAAAGGTGATTTTCTCGTCAGAGTGAGTCTTATCCGCTTGTCAGCCTTTGGACTATTTGACTTATGTTTTGGCGTGTAAGGCTTTCAAACACATCTTTACGTCCCCGAGTTCTGCTGCAGAGACACGCCCCGACGAAGAATCTACCCCGGAACCATTGTATAAGCGATCAAGGACCCAAGGCGAACGTCGCACTCGCTCTGACGTTGCTACGTTGCTAGGAATGCGATCAGTACAGCCGAGAGCTATTGCGTATTCCGCAGTACAGGTTCGTTTCACTTCTTTCCTTGAAATACTGGATACCTGAAGTAGCTCACTAGTTACGGTTTGCTTTATCGAGCTGCGGCTCCTGGCGAATCATCGATGATGATTTTGACCACGATCAATTTTATGCCTACATGGTCGACTATTTCGAGCATCCGCCAACTCCAACAGCTAAACTTTCAGTCGATGCTCTTCTCGTTTGGTGGAACCGGTGAGCACATTTCTAGCAAGCTTGTCATTACCTAGTCATCGCTTAATTTTCGCAGTAAAATCTTTGGCCCTCGCAGCGTCTCCACTTACTCCCCACAAGTCGCAGCCAACTATTCAGTAGCTAACACGTCCGCCAAGCGTCATTAAATATTCACATGTATCTAGTTGAGCGAACTGTATAACATGTATCATTATGTTAGATCGCGCCCAATGATGTAGGAACTGTAAAATATATCATAAATCGTCTTGCCGGATCGCCCATATTATGTATAGTGTCATAGAACAATATGTCAGAGAAAGAATAGGTCCATTACTCACGAAAGGCTTTGGAAGACAATTGACGGTCACGCCTCCCTATCACTCTATAGTTCTTCAGACGGGCGTCAACGTGGCTCTGCCGAAACACTAGCACCATCTCGAAACATCTAGCCAATGGGTCCTCCGATGATGGATCGAATCTATATTCCTTCAGAAGGACGTCAACGTGGCTCTGCGGGAACACTAGCACCATTCGGAAACATCAAGCCAATGAACTCTCGGATGATGGATCGTATGTGAGAATTGCCCATCTATAATACAGTTTGAATCATGTATTAGCATGAGACAGAATGGAGAGACTTACATCCAGTCGATTCGGATTTGACATGCGTTCCCATCACGATGGCATAGAATGGGATCAAACGGCTCCGTCCTTACAATATGTATAGACGGGAATATTGCCTCAATAAGTCAGAGCAACGAACACATGATAATGTTTCCCAATCGCCAATGGCAAGACATACAATGATCAGAATAATAGACATATCGCAATCGCACAGTGATTCATTTTTTGGGTCAGTAGCTAAAATGGTATCACATCTTTGGAGTGTTGCCAATTTCAATAAAAATGACAAGGCAGTTAAATCACCCTCGTCATGCTAGTTGTTGGCCGTGGTATTTACCCTTATAATGCTATATCTTACTCTACATACAGGTGTGTCATCATGGGACTTATTTTACATATTAGTGCTTATATATGGCGAGTATACGACCTGATAGCAAAATTCGAGTTTCTGTGATGGACACGTGAAGTTGCACGCTGTGGAGCCTATAGGCCAGTGGACGTAATTTATGAGTCCATATGTATTATGTACTACTACTTACCGTACTGTCACTCTTTACCAAATACGCTCGCATGGACACGTTGGGCTGTGGCAACAGAGAGGTTTGAACAACCCAGGCTGCTTGCTGACTTTTTGGTGGTTCAGCTTAGCCAGTCCAAAGAAAAGGGGGCTGGATACGTCAGTTGTGAGTGTGACCGAGGTAGAAGCGGATTTTGAATCTTCCATTATAATAGACATTTGGGCCAAGCCAAGGCTAAGCTCATACTTCTACCCTCAAACGTTGCAATCCTGTTTTACGCACCGAACAACATCGCCAGCCGCTCTCAACGAGACCATCTTGGAGACCATCTTGATGCGATTGTTGCATCATGAACGCGCTGTATCGCTACAATATTGGGCCGCGCCCGCACTATTCGTCACGATCCCCAATAGGTCGTGGCGTCGCCCAACGCACTCTCCCTGTCTATAATTCAGTCAAGGGTCGTACTGTATCATGATACCACAAGGACACGTCAAGGTTTGACTCGGGCTCCTGGCATGATATGGTTTTACACCGGGGCGTGAGCGTTGGGAACCTCATTGGTTGAGATTTGCACCATTCAAAAGAGACGCTGCTATCGGATGGTAAGTGACATTTGTATTGTTTTCCTTGTATTAAACTCACGATTACTTCAAGGCACTTAGAAAGTTATGTCAGCAGCGCTATCGCTTGATACAACGAAGCATCAGGGGCCTCTGATTCAGGGCATTGAAGAGTACCTCGAGTCTTTCTTCATACGCTGCCATGGACATTAGTACGCTAGTGCCCGACTGATTTGACTGTTCAGGAGCGCACTGGCTATCTTAAATCGACCTTCGATGAAGTTCACGAGAAAAATAAGTTTGTTGGCGGTGAATTTCTCTAGTCCAGAACATATCTCCTGTCTGAGTTGGTTTTATTTTCAGCCTGAAGTTCTTGTCGCCTCGGTCTCCTGAGAGAGATCAGCCTTCCTTTGCTCGTATGTTACCAAAGCCCTTCGTCCGAACAAGATTTTCTTAACTTCGAAGAGGCGAATATAATTTGATGTTTAAGAAACTTAACTTATAATCTCTTCTTGGTTCCCCTCAATTGATTCATGCCTACCTGCAAAACCCAGTCTTTTGGCCCACAAATGGCAAAGCCGAGCGTTTGTTCCCCGCAGCAAGTTCAGTGTCACGAAGAAGTAAAGACAGATCAGCGGGGTGGAAGTCGACTGCCAGGGACATGATGGCACCACTCAGAGTGAGGGCGCAAACCTCAACATCAGAGTGGGTTCTCTTCTCAATCTAGTTCGTGCGCTGGCAAAAGACCGTAAAATCGTTGTGCTTAACGACGCCACGTCAGGTGTGTGCTCTTCTCCTCCTGGCTACTTCATGTTGAATTATTTAAGAGCCTCTGATGATCGAGAGAGAGGTCCAGCGCACCATCTCGAACATCATTAAAGGCCATTTGTTCCTTTCCATCCGTCCATTTTATGACATTGCTGATCTGACGCTGCTTCAGACCAACCTCGACCTATCATTTTATTCGACTGGGTTCTGGTTCTCGACGCTGACCTTGTTATACTAGCTTGCTGTAAATGTCTTTCAGTCGTCAATCCTCTCACACAGGGATGCGTCACTTCATCCAATCTTTTCAAAGTAAGCAAGAGGCTAAATTTCCGCAGAACAGAAGTAGTAAATCTTGAAAGGTGTGGACGAGTATGCAGGTTTCAATGCTGGAATTTATGTAGCTTGCATACTTATGTATTTCCGCAGACAATATCAATGTCAGAGACCTTCTAGACCTCTTGCATGTGTCGTACTATGATCATCAGGAAATCATAATCAACCTCCTTCAATTGGTGATGCAAGTATGTTGTTCGATTGTTGAAATGAGACGAATGGGTCAAAAGCAAGCAGAATGGGCATCAACACAACTACGGAATGCGTGCAACTATTTTGCAAGGTCCTTTCACGCAGTTGGAAATACGATCGATATTGACTGAACTCACCCGGCGTTCACGAGAAGTGCAAGCTCGCATTTGTTCGTCCTCTTACTGACGGGTATGCTTGCATCTTATCATCCTTTCTCACCTCTGCCATTCATCTTTGCCTTCTTGCACTAGATGGTGACAACCTGTACTTGTCAGCCTTTGGCTGTTATTCAAACACCGGCTGGATCTCTAAGTAAATTGCGCATATGCGCCGAGGGAAATAAGAGCAAAGATGGTGATACGCTATGCTTATGTGCGGAGGGAAGCGAGAACCAAGATTGCGCAACTGTCGTATATGAATCTGTAAGAGGTTGCGAATCACAACGACCAAAAGTCATGGCTTGTATCTATATATATATCTACATATTGTAACGACGGAGTGATTTCTTACCAGTGGACTGAGGCGCATTTATCAGTTGTGTAAGGCTACTAACTCCGAGATCAACGGGGATTATTGTTTTGAAACGAAAGAGATAGAGAACGTGTTCAAGTCAGCAGTAGACTTTTGCGAAGCGGATGGTGACTTTGAACGAGAGTACTTTTCTGACGGACTGCGTGAATCGAGCGGGAAAGACAATGTCTTGTTTTAACGAGCGTACATGGACGTACTATTCAAGTGTGAAAAGTAAACGAGGGCAAGTTGGTGAGAAGGAAAGTGGTGGCGTAGAGCCTGACAGAGTGAAATAGCGATGAAGAGGTAGAGTACGAAAAATTTGAAGTGAGTGGTGGTAATGTGAAACAGTGACGAGAGAAGGAGAAGGTTGAGGATGGCCTGGGTATCATATAAAGGAAAGTGGGAGGCCGTGCTGGTTGTCAACAATAGTGAGATAATGAAGGGATTGTGTCCGCTATAGCAAGAAAGGGAGACGCGTTGGAATGAGGTGATTGAAATGGAGCCCATTGCGACGAAACGAGTACCAACTCGAAGATTCATACCGGCTTGAACCAATCTACATCTGGAAGGCGTGGGTGCTCCCAAGGAGCTAAGCGTTGCAAGACCCTTACTGGCTCTTGGCCACATCGTAAGTCTGGCATTGATTCTGGCACTTCCGAGCGCTTGAGGGCTGTGATGCGTTTTAAATACAATGTTCTCAGACAAATCCTGTCCCACTTACCACAAGAGTATGCATCGAAGAATTCCGACGTGCCACATGGATTCAAGAATAATTGATGGCCTGAAACCTCGCGGAACCCGTACCGCGACGACGGGGAGAGATCCAGCAGCTACCGCGACAAAGATAAATAATAGTGTTGGAAAATGAACGATAAGAACTTACACCACATATCAAATCACCTAAATTACCCCCGAGATTTTGAAGGAATGGGGACTGCCTGTGCGTTCCACCATTGCTGATGCGCCAAGCAGCATAGGTCAATTTATTATTTTGTGTTTTAAATAGCGCCTAAAAAGATTGTATCAGCAAGATAGCAGCAAAGGAAGATGCAAAACGCGCCATATGATTGGGCGAAACAAGCTGGAAGACTACGCAGCCTAATGCCCACCAGTCGACGGGTGGTCCGTACGTCGTAAAATCGGGGTTGGATATGTTATATAGGATCTCCGGTGCCATGCAGTACGGCGTTCCCACCACGCTTGTCGAATACTCCCCCTGTCGATCCAAGGGCCTTGCGTCTGCAGCTAGATAGCTCAAACCAAAATTGGCGGTACGAACGTTCTTTCAGACATTGATAAGGATGTTTTTGGCTTTTATGTCATGGTGGATGATGTCAAGCTCGTGTAGGGCAGTGATGCCGAGGGCCTTCAAAGTCTGAGGCGTCAGACGTTAAAATCCAGGAAGGACAACCACTTACTAGTTGTACAGTCCACCTGCGGGTATGTCGGTAACAGTATGCAGAACGAGATATCATAAGGTGGCACAAGTCGTTCGTCATTAGATCCTATAGGTGCCCAATGGAGTCAAATTTACTCGAATGGCTCGCAGGGAAAAGGACGGTCTCGTCATTCTAATGCCTCGAAAATACCAGGTGGCTGAATATATTGGTGACTGTTCCTCAGTTGATGTGGCTGTCGGCCACGGTGATGCTTCGAAAATACCAGGTGGCTGAATATATTGGTGACTGTTCCGCAGTTGATGTGTCTGTCGGCCTCGGTGGCATCTTTGCCTGAGGGGCAAAGCTTGATTCGGACCTAGCGGACCTCACGGATCTTCCTGGCGAAATGTGCCAGGAGAAATTTCTAGCGGTTTTGTCTTTGGCCGTCATTGTTTTCTTGCACGCTATCCCGTACTGACATTAGATCCTATAGATGTCCAATGGAGTCAAATTACTCGAATGGCTCGCAAGGGAAAAGCGCATACCATGGCGAAACATATCTCATCTTTGGTTTCAAAGGAAAACTCGAGCCCCATGAGGAACTTAGCCGCCGGACACGGCATCGCTGATGCAAGACGTTGATATACCCCAAGTTGCTTCGAAATTGACAATGCGGTGTGCTTGTGCTTCAGATTGTGCTTTTGAAACGCCTTGATGCACATCAGACGATTTGATGGCATGTCTTGCGCTGCCACTGCTTTGGCATAGCCGCCCGCCCCCAAAGTGCGCAAAACGCGGAAGGGGCCATGGGCGAATGACGCTTGAGGCGCCTCATTAGTATGGGTAGACATCATGTCGGCTGTGTAATGGGTCCTGAAGAGGATGAAGGAGAGATCAACTTTCGAGTGACCTTATGATCAGAGTGAGTGAGAAGGAATAGTAAGGTGAACGAGCAATTCGATGAGCCATTTAAAGGTCTCCTGTGGAATGTCCACAGCCAAACAATGAGTTGTGGACGTGTGGATTGTTTTACAACACCCAAAGGCAACCAAATAATGCCACTGTCAATCACGACGGGGGAGATCATGGAGGCGTACACTGCGGTACAATTATGATCTGAGACGTAAGCTGCCTCGATGTGACTATCAATGATTGCAAGGACTTACGGCCGCCTGTAGATCTGCGAGCTTATGGCAGAAGAGTCAGCAGCCAAAAGGCGAGTCTCGTTTATCATATACATATCATATGCCACTGATCAACGCTGATGGCAGTGGGGCTGCCGGGCGAAGCTGGCAAGCTCGAGGCATCATTCTTTTTTACCGTGATCAAGGTGGGTTCTACGAAGAAGGTTTTGGTTTTGATTTATTCAAGAATCGTCGCAGAGCATAAACATCATTGGTTCATATGCTGGTCATCGTCAGAATGCTGTCGAAGTTCTGGAGATCGCATCGAGAGTTAGGGTGGTAGTGAGGTGTGAATGCAAGGGCCTATCTGAGCTCGAGAGGTGAGTAGATTGCGATGGTAGTGACACATACCCGATTGTGATTTACAGTGCATAAGACGCACTCAAACAAGCAAGTAGCAGGGAGAATCGTTTTGGAGATGCCGAAGTGAACATCGTCATAAGATACTTGTGGAGTCGAAGCCAAGCCAAGCGCATACTATACGTTGCATGCCCAGATTAGTATACTATAATACCCAAGTTGTCTCTTTAAGTCCTCCTTGTAAACACCAGGGGAAGGCGGGTTGGTCTAAACAGCCATCAACATTTTATCTTGCAGGAGTAGAGGTTCAACGTACGCCAGAGTGAGTATACTTTGTGCATCCAGTATTCTCGCCTTGCGCTGCTCATATGTTTCGCCAGCAAATTGCGGCTCATCTTTGATCGAAATGGTGTATCGCGAAATTAAAAGAGTAAGAACAGCTGCTCCCTCGGTTTCCGCGAACCTGGACAAACTCAAATGGATGATTAAGAATGCTGAAAATATGCTCACTTTCTTCCTACACACCCTCTATAACCTTCATTGGTATTGGCGTCTTCAGGTTCGTTCTGAGCGAGATGTCAAGACACCTACCACTACTGAAGGAAAGGAATGCATCTCTGTTCCAGTCACCCAAGAATCGCTCGGGTTTGAACGTGAATGGATCTTCCCAGTATTTAGCTGTAATCGTGCGCAAGGTTGTTATTATGTCTCTTTGCATTGGGTAAATATCTTACGGTTGTAGTGAAGCCCAGCTATGTCCAGATTAAGACTCAATCCTTTAGGCACAACGACCGTTTTCATCGTCCCGTTCACGTCTGTGAGGGTGAAAGTCGTGTCTTCAGCACTGGTCTTTGGCACGACGCAAACCTGCACCTGAAGTTAACAGGATCTCTCAAAGATTTTTGCTCCACCAACATACAGGGGGGAACATCCTCAGTGCTTCGTTGAACACGCTATCACGATGTCAGTCCATACTCCGGCCTATTTAGAGGCAAACTGACGCAGAAGAGTAGGCTAGTGACGGCATATCATCATAAGTCTGTCAAAAATATTGTAAGCCTGGCTGTATAGCTGTTTTGTAATTCAGGGGTTCATACAGGCATTCTTCCATCAGGCAGTACGCGCTTGATCTGTTGGTACATTTCTTCCTGCTTATCGGGATGTAAAGCCAATAGCGCGAACACAAAAGACAATGTATGGGCTGTCGTCTGTGAGTTGTCAGCGTTAGACAAAACTATCTAAGGGATGTAGTACCTCATGTCCCGCGGCCAACAATATGAAGATATTGCCTGTCAGGCAATGTCGCCATGTTCTGCTACAGAGTCTGAAAATCGTAGCTTACCAATTAATTCACTGTCGCTGAGCTTTACTTCACCGTTCGACAGATTTTTGTCATCAATTGCTGACAACAAACTAGACAATATGTCGTGATTATCTTCTTCGGGCTGGAATCCCTGCCGTTCATGAATCATTTCTGTAAGGTATTGCTACAAAAGATCGTCATTAAAAATGTCAAACATTCGGCCACAATGATGGTACAGACATTTAGTTCATCGAAGGCAAGCCTTGCACGCCTTAAACGTTTAGTGAGTCCCATGGCCCATCTCGGCACTAAACATTGAAGGATGACGTCCTGTGCCACTGTGCGGAGAGCATCTTTGAAAGTTAGCTGGTGTCCGAGTGGGACCACGGCGTCCTCTTTCCAGGACATAGGACGACCAAAGCCTATAACGAGTTCACTAAATCAGCAGCTAATTATTAATAATACCAACCATGCTTACTTGCAGCCCCAATCACGAACAGGGAGAGCTAGTGATCCAAATGAAATCAAAGAGGTGTAAAGGAAGCGTCAAGAGGTCTCACTGGCAAAGTCAAATCCACGGAGTGATTGACAACCACTTCTTCTTGTTCAGCCCACATTGTATCGAAAAGGTCGAGCATGATCTGTATCGTTGCATCCCAGACCAATCTATTGTTCTTCTTCAGGTTATAAGTTAGAAAGCTCTATTGTATGCATCGCCATCTGTTACTTACTTCTGAAAACGCAGGTGTGACGATCTTGCGGTAACGCTTCCATTCGTTGCCTTCGGAAGCAATAATGTTTTTGCCAAAGACCATTAATAGGGTGTATTGGCCAAGAGGTTTCGGGAAGCGTTCTCCACGAAACCAAACAATGTCCTTTGATACGGTTAAGTAATTTATCAGGCTTTCGAGGCCGCAATAGACGGATATACCTTAATCACATCGGCGTCTGCTATGAACAGCGATCCCATTGCTTTCGGCCAGCATGCCACCTGAAACATTGGCCTCTGATTTATCACGGTGTCGCAATCAACTTACAGCGGAAACCACATCGAGACCCCTCTCCGCAAAGGCTTTCAAAAATTACGTCAACAAGAGATGTTAACAACCTCAAAAAAATTCGACGTACGGGCATGCTTCGACAGCCAAGTATGATCGTGACCTAAGGTCAACAAGGGGATCGGGGGAAACAAGTTTCCAAGCACAGTCGAAGAACTAAGGATTGTTCTGTAACCTGGAAGATGACTATACAAGATAGTTAGTTCTGTGTAAGTAATTTTATAAGCTGGTCAACTCACTGAATGCTTGCCAATAGTCGACGGAAATCTAACAAGAGTTGGAAGCCACGCAGTGCAGCCACCGAACCCACTAATATTGCAAGGGTCTGCAACGACAAACCAGTGACAGTCATGCTTGCGGGGGCGTTGAAAGTGAAGACGTGTGGACGCGCAATGCATTACTCTATATATCAATTGCTGCTCTGTCATATACACACCGCCAATTTCAAACCCAATGTACGCGAACCGGACTCCCATCTGACGGATGACAAGGATCACCGCGGAAGTCCGAATAGATCCAGCGTATCAAGTCGCAAATTGCAGGTACTTAAAGTGCACTTGCGCAGATCATTAGATGCCGGTGGAGCAGATATATATGGATCAATTTCGTCGACAGGTGTGTGCAACAACAAGCCTTCTACGTAATGGAGTTATACCACCCATGGGCCATTAGGCATATGTTGCAGAAGCTTTAGAACTGGAACACGATGAACATGATATAAAACAGAACTATAGTATCAGACTCACCTACACCAACCAATTTTTCATTGCTGTTCATCATCAAGCGTAAGACGCTGGATGACGGCGTTAGCTGGAATGCAGCGAACACATAGATATTCGTGTTCATTCATTGCTTCACGTTTTATTTCGGCACCTGTTTGTTTAACAAGAACGCACATCCGGTGAATGTCGACCTTTGCTTTTGTGAGTCGTGAGCTGTCAATCTTCGCAATCGTAACAGTGCGCCTCTGCTTGTCCACCCTCTGTAAAGCATATTCAAGAGCCTTTTCGCGGGAGGCCGTCATAGACACAAAGGGGGTTGGATTTGAACTATTCCGATCCATGTGCCGTTCTAACTCAAGCAGAGCATTCCGATGCGCGGGATTGTAGAAAGCATTGGGTATGCTAGCCACAAACCCCCGGGTTTCATGGAACTGAGAACGAGATTCCTCATCAAATACTCGGTAGAAATATTGTGGGAGATCCTGAAGTTCATCCATTGACTTGGAAGATCTGGCTTATTATTAGACAATTGCAAGAACGCACGATGAAGATGCACGACACCTGATGGAATGTGGGATCAAAGAAACCCGTAGTGCGCTTTTTTCAGTATGATCGAGAGTTGCCAGCTCAACTGGCGTCTGGCACAAAGCTCAGCCTATACTGGGCAAAAACATCAATGGAGATTATGCGGGCTTAGAATGTGACTGAGACGGGATCATCAGATACATCCATGGTTGAATTGAATAGCCGCGGACAGCCGATGTTTGGATCAGAGGCCGTTGCCAAACAACCACCTGAACCGGGTCACGCCTGGAAGCTCTGGCCAACTCGTCGCATAATCATCGCACATGTAGAAGGTGCCGCTTGCTTTCGAGCGCGGGCATCTTAATTCCTCATTGACACCTCTAACGTCTCTGCTCGCGACTCATGTCAGGTCCTTCCGCAACGACTTTGACAAAGCCACATAATCGAAACCCGACTGGCAGGAACCAATACAAGAACTGTCGTATGTATCCGCCCGTTCCCCTCCCTTTAAATTTTTTCACTATCTGCAGCTCCGAAGAATGACAATCAGGTTACGGAACTTTTGTATGACTATCAGCGGAGAGAGATATTTGATAAGAAGAAGATAAGTCAACTCCTGCATGACGAGCATGGGATTAAGCTGAGGTACGCGTGTTATGCACTCTTGTTTACATTCATAAGTAATGATGTACTTCAGTGAAAGCTCGGTGGCTCGCAGACGAAGAGCTCTGGGTCTTTATGCAAGTGGCGTGACCACCCGACAGCTGCCAGAGACGGTCAAACGACAGCTCGTACTCACCCAGATGTCGAAAGATCCAGAAAAGAAGCTCGGCCCTCGAATGATCAAACAGCTGATTGCTCGTGACACCGGTATTCACCTGACAAGGTAAATGAAGACCAGATTACTTGTTTGATGCTGTTCTCATGAAGGCCACGTAGGGATTACATCAGGGCTGAGATGATGAGGCAAGACCCTGAGGGTTTCGCATCGAGAGATACGTCTGTGAAGAAGACGAATACCTTGGAAATAAATGACGAAGAGTCTATGATCCATACCATGACCGCGTTGCCGACATGTTGACCACACATGCAAGCGTTTTCGAAACCAACTTGTTGAAGTATTTCGTTCAAACCTTGTTTAATGAATTACCAATGAATGCAACCCTCGCGGTCTGATCTGGTCAAGGTATTAACGGTACTTTCCCGGATGTGGGTGCGCTACCACAGTCGCAATAAGGAGTGTGTATCTCTTAGCTGTATCATCGTTAGTGTCCGAAATGCTCCTTGCATTGATGGAGCTAAATAAGTCGAGCGCGGTCACTGCAGAAAAAAGGCGGAAATTCGAAAGGTGCAAGAACTGGGGATGTTGGAGAGCATCCAGATCTCATGATAATCCGGTCCAATGGTAAAGCACTGTGCCCTGTTTGAAGATCAGGAGAAAGCGTTGTTTCTCGAATGGTTGTGACGTACAGTGCTGTTTTCCTTTCGGACAATCTTCCGGTTCACTAAAGCAATCAAACATTTGTTGACACGTGCCTGATTGAGATCGGGAGGTTTGATGAGCTCGATGACTGCGTGCAAGGACTTGTGAGCCAACGTATACCGCAACGAAGAAGGATTACCCACGTCTGATGCCTCGTCCATCGCTGTCCATCATGAATTCTATCACCGATTCCATGTTACGTCGAAGACCCTGGAGTGCCTATCCTTCAATAAACAGTTTCATACCATCAGCGAATATACGTGCCGGATCACTACCCCGAAATTCAAGAGGAAGAGTCATCACTATCTTCTCAAGTGAAAGCTGCAACGACAATCACTATCAAGAAAAAAAATGCTCAAGTATCAGTGCTCACCGATCGGTCTTTTTTCTCCTTTGCAGTGAGCTTTGGTTTAACCTTCTTCTTGGGAATACCTGTCGATGAGGCCTTCGGAATGCTAGTAGAAGTATTCCTCGTTGTAGCATTCGTTGTGTACGTCGTTTCAAACTCTTGAGTTTCGGTGAACGTCGTCTTGTCTGCCTCTGAATCTGGCGGCGGCGGAACGGCTGATGCTGCTTTCAAAGCAGCTTCTTCAGCTAAACGGGCGTTCTCCTCTAACAGTGATGTCGCATCATCTCAAACAGTTAATAAATTTATCACACACCTGCTCGTCGCTTAGCCAGCCGGAACGACGCGTCCGTTGGAGCCTGACGGATTAACCAGAGATCAGTCGTCACACTCGATCATCGTGCGGTATCAGGGCTCACCTGCGGCCAGTCCACCGTAAGTGCATTCATGTCCATGACATATAGCCAGCTTGCGAAGCTCTCATTGAAGGTCTTCAGAGAGTTGCTAAGCTTCCTTAGGCCCTCTACATTCGCCTGTAGCGCCTCAACTTCGTCGACTAGCTCTGCCATTACAGGCTCGATGAAGCCAAGGCCATGAGGAGCATCAGGATTGTTACCTGATCGCGAGAGAGCGAACAGAGACCCTTGGGAGACTCGTTTCAGAGGAGTTCTATGCGGCGTATGTCCGGGCATCGCAAGTTCAGAGCAGACTAGAGTACTGTGCCAGTGGCACGTGCTTGACGCGCCTCCATAATGCTATTTTTATACTAGGACTTCAAAGTGACGAATCAAGACAAGGTCAAAACTGCTACTACTAGTACTAGACTTTGACTAGTAGGAACAGGCAAATGAGGGTTACGCAACCGAATGTGCGTAGATCTGGCAGATCATTTCGATCACAGCAAGGAGCCTGATCGATCTAATCCAGACCTCGACTAGACAAGATTGCAGACTTCCAGTAGTATCATCCGCATTGCAAATCGTCGGGATAACGAAATCGGAAAAAATGGACATTTTGTGAGACTACCAACATTATTGTAATCGCAAGGCTAACTCGAACGCGAAAAAATAAACAGCGTCCAGTACATAAAACGACATCTAACCGCCGACAAACAGAATCTAGTTTGTTTGCGCGCCGACAGCCTGTTGAAAAAGACCCTCGTAAGTGCATATCGGGACACCAGTGATAGAGATACACTTACCAGGCGTTTCAAATGCTCCATGAAAACCTGTAAGCTAACGTCGTCGGTAAAGATCGCCTGGCCAGCGCCTGCGGCTTGTGCAGTGCCGTACATCGATGTCGACATGTGGGTCGTCGACGGATTAAGCTTTGATAGTAGGAATCGAGCTTGACTGCCACCCTGGTCACAGACGATGTAACGTGGTATAGGGAAACGATCGACGAGCAAGTCCTATGTGTACGGTTGTTAAAACGAGTTAGAAGCACAAAGCTGAATCGTCGCACCTGAGCATCCGTAACAGGGTTCTCCAACAGCTCTTTAAAGTTCTCGTACCCGTCCTGATCTTGGTAACCTGCCTTCCTCCATTGGGCGACCGTTTCACCGTGGAAAATAAGAATATGGAAGAAGGTATCGAGAAGGAGGATGACGTCGGGTTTAATAGAGACACTGTCGAGCAAGACAGGCTGGGGCTCCACATCGAATGTGTATGACATTAGAGTGGGTTGAATCATGATCAACGAGTTGTTGACGTCTTCCTCGTTGAGGATATGTCTGTAACGTGACCATTTAGCATCCAAATATTTTCCGAACAACGGAAGTACAAACCTGTAGAATGCAGTCTCATCGGGACTGTTGTTAAACACCTGTAAGAACTGACTTCTCCGGAGGTGGAACATGAACTGTGGATATATGCTGAAATTATCGGTCAATCTAAAGCTGACAGGGTCCTCCTTCCTGTAATCTGCGAACTTCTGGCAGAGACGGATGAGCATGCGGTCGAGCCAGCGCAAAACATCTGGTGAGTCGTCTATTTAGGCCTTGAAGACTGCTATCCTTGCCATAAGTACGGCGGCGGCTTCTTGGTCGAAGGAAGAAGCGATACTAGGAGAGTTCGCTTCTGCAAAATTTCGAGCTATTGTGGTGACACGCAAACGCATCTGCCCAGACGAGTGCTGATAATGAGTGACGAATTGAATAGGACCCCTTCATCCGGGAGACAATGCCTGGCCCGCAGGAGTAACGACCTCGAAGTAAATGGCAGCAGATGTCCTAGGCGTTATGGAGTTGATTCGCCAGGCTGACGTCTGCCCAATACCAATCTCCGTCTCGCCAACGCATGCAGATTTCTTCCCGGCGGAGATTGCATGTCCGATCAGGCCAGAAACCTTCAGTTCTTTGGTAGTCTAAATAAATTGAAGTCAAGGGGCCACGTAGAGGGGCATACAAGGTGACTTGCCTTCACGTCGAACGTCGCGTTAAATCCCATCTGCAAGAAGTCCTGGTCGTCCTTATTGAACATACGCAGGAAGCTTTGTTTGAAAATCGATGTAGCAAACGAATCAGATAGGACAATGACACCGTTCGTTGAATTTGGCAAAGACTTCATCTCTAGCAAGCCCACTTGATCCAAGCAACCAGCAAACAGGTCGACGGCGTGGTCATTGTTGGACGCTCTCTTCGCCAGACCTTCATAGAACTAGAAAAAAAGGTAAACTATAATGCATCACATATATATCACTGATTTAGGACAAACCTTCACTGCGCGCTTGTAATGCTTGACGCTGTCCCGTTCGATGTCGTGATGAGAGTGGATGGGCTCCTTGAGTTCGTTGCTGACTACCATGCCTGGACCCTCCGTTGCAGGCCCACCCGCGAAAACCATTATGCGTGCGCCCGTGTTAGGGAAAGTCGTCTGAGAGACATGTTGTCACCTATGCATTCTTCACACCACGATTAATATACGTACCTCCAGAAGTCCAACGGCTACACTGACGGCCACACCAGTGCAACGTAAAGCGCGCTTGTCATTGGCAACGGGCCAAGGGTCACGAGCGAGTGCCTCCAAAATACCTGTGAGCTGGAATTCGCATTGCTGGACAGGGAGCAAGAAACGGGCGGCTCCAAAAGCTTGTTGAGGCATGGGTTGGGCAGCGCGGGGTGCAGCGCGAGTTGTGGTACTGAGTCCGAGCATATCCTGAATCTGTTTCTGTGTGTACTCCTTGCCGCCACGGAATACGTATGATTTGCTGCACTCTGCGTAGCCCAATTCATGAACTTGTGTCTGGTAGTTAAGGTAATGAGCTTAAACGATGAAAGAACAAACATATGTACGTACCATTGTGCCGAAGGTAATGAGACCAACTAATGCATATGGTGGGATCAAGCTGAGACTAACGACAAGGGCGTCACGGAGGGCTTTGAGGTCCTCGGCATCTAGACAGGTATCGACGACAAAGAGGAAGACTGGTGAAGCTTGAGCAGGACGAGACAACGTATACTCAATTGTCGTGTACTTTGGCAGTAGTTCGGCGGGTAGATTGGTGTTAGAGATATCTTTATAATGTGGAGGGAAAGCATTGCGTGTCAAGCAAAACGGACAAATCCATAGTTTTCCCCTGATATCAATTTGACTACATGGCACATCATTAGTAGGATGTATGGAACAGAGAGAAGAGACATACCAATACGGATTGAGAATAGCACGACAAGGGGGTTTACAAGTCACGGGTTCGTATAATACTGGAGGAAGATCCTCTCGCTGCTTCAATGGAGTATAGAGCGCTGATATCGGGACCACAGTCCGCGTCGCCTCTATCCGAGAAGAAGGCCATACATTCCACGAAAGACGAACACCTAAAATCAAGAGTCAAATATAAGCTAATCAATGGATTCAAGCGATGGAACAAACCATCCCGTTCTTCGACATCTTCAAAATTGAGCATCTCAGCACCTCCGAACGGGTTCGAACAAAAGTTACAAGGGCGCGACTGTTTAGCTTGTGAGTTGAGCTGAACACGACTACTGGCAACGTCACTCGAAAGTATAATCTATCTGTACCAATTAGGATATCTTTCAGGCGGAGCTTAAACAGCATCAGCTTCGTTCTGATTCTTGCAAGATTCTCGAGCATGAAAATTTGGAGAAGTCTAAGAGGATATTATAATAGTCTCGAGAGTTTTGCGCGGGCAATCTAGCTACATATAAATATATGCAGCGTTCTTACTGGGCTTTCTTCTCTGCGGCTGCCTCATCTGCTAGTCTAGCCTCTTCCCTTCGTCTCGCCTCTCTCCGCTCCCTACCCCGAGTGACTAATGGCTTTGGCTCGAGATCTGCAAACACCTGTTTGCAGAGCTTCTCAATCACCCAACAACCAACAAAGTCTGCGATCATGACGCTGGTTAATTTCACCTTAAACTAGACGAATGAGGGAATGACTGTCAGTTATCCATGCTTCAAATCAGGAAAATGACACACCGAACTTTCCATCTCGACAATCTGTAGCCATCGGTTCAACTCGGGCATGAAGTCCGTAGCTCCAGAGAATGCAACAGCACTAGCACCAACAAGCCCCCAGTACAAACTCGAGTTCTCGCGGATTCCCTCGCGGAAAGGGCGACCCTATAAGAGGTGCCGTCAAGGGATCAACTTCAACATCATCGGCGAAATATATACCTGGAAGTTGATAGTAAACGTCGAAACCTGTTGAGAGAGACCCAGAAGGTAGATAGCAGTGTTCAAGAGACTGGGCTCGAACTTCGCCTCGAGGTCAATTTCACCAGCTCTGTTCAAAGACTCAGTATATTTTGCGAATCAATTAGGTCGAGACTTACGGCTCAAGGAAATGCGACAAGTTTGTAATATAAACAAGCGATATAATGTGCAGGGCAAACTGGAGCAGCACGGATAGCAGCACATAGAGGTTGAAGATGTTGCCTAGCGGCCTCTCCCGGGAAAGTTTTTCAACCGGCTATGGTCGAACACTCAGTACGGCTAATAAAAATCAACCAAGAACGCACCTTAGCCCGAGATATGCAGAGAAAACAGACAGACATCAACATTCCACTGACGGTTACCTGATAATCACCAAACTTGATGCCATCGAGGTACTGAACCGACAAGCTGTACGCAGTGATGAGGCAATTCAGTGCCAAGATCTTGTACATCTGAATGGTAGCGACTAAAGTACAGCGACCTTGCCTGATAATGTGCGTAACTGTTCCAAAGTTCAGTAGGCATTCTCGATAGTAAGCACGTATGGACTCACTGGCAGCGACGTGAGACAGCTTCGATGTGAATGGTGCAGCGCATGAGGCGTCTCCAAGTTTGATCTGAGGAACATCCTCGTCGCCTTCCATGTTGGCCATAGCATCAGTAATCGAAGCAAGGTCGAACTAAATATCGTCAGCCAGCGAGCCCTCGCAAGAACAACAGACGCAACCTTCTCCATTGGATTCTTCTTACGCGCAACCTGCAAATTCTCTGCAGCTTTTTTCTGCGCCTCAACAACATCTGGGTAGAGATGCGCAATAGCAGGAGGTACAGGCGGTGGCACCTGTCCAAACCTCGCCGACATCTTCAGCTGACTCTCGTAGACCTTCTTGATCCGTTCGACCTTCTGATGTTCTGCTATTTTCTGGAGGTCCTCAGGTGTACCGTCTAGAAGAGCTACACCGATATGAGCCTGCTTGAGTGCACCGACGTCGTTAGTGCCATCTCCAGCCATGAGCGTAGTGTAGCCAAGCATCTTGAGACTGGTAAGGATGAATTCCTTCTGTGTGGGCGAGACACGAGCATAAACCCAGGTGTTTTGTACTAGATCATTCCATGAAGGACGAGATTCAAATTGCTTCATGGCGGCACCAGTAACACAGATATCGTACTCGTCAAAGAGGCGTTGGTCTAAAGGCTGAGACGGATCCACCGGAATAACCTTAGTTTCATCCACAGTACGCCAGACCAAATCTATGACAAATGTTACTGCGCGTACTAGCTGCAATGATGTTCAACTCACCTGCTTCATGCGCGGGGTTCTCTCGCAAATCCAGAATCAGCGCGTCGCGATCGACAATTTCCACGTCACGCGCAACATGGACCGCCGTTAGTGGGTTATCGCCAGTGATCATAATACACTGTTCTACGATGAGTTAAGCTCCATAGCGAACGAACGGCTTACCCTGTGCGATGAATCGGCAAGCATCTTGAGTGTCTCAACAGCATCTGGCTTGAGAGGACAGTGGAAGACTAAAAATCCTGCAAAGGTAAGGCGGCTTTCAACATCTTCGCGAGATAGTTTATTGATCTACAGCAACTGTTAATAACGCAGATCCAGCTACCGGAATATGACTAACCTTGTCGATCGGCATGGTGTCTATCTCCTTCGTTCCTAAGGCCAGAACACGACTGCCACGCCTAGTATACCACTTGTATGTCACATCGTGCCATTCAGGGAGTTCCGCAATGCATTTGATCATTTCTGGTGCACCTGTAACAGCGACAAGGACCTTGCCACTGGGTAAGCTCGACACGGTGGACATGCGCTTGAGAGCCGACGAAAACTGGAAACGGCGCCGAATGAAAACCCTCGAGGCATTGGGCGACTTCGCGGAAGATGGTGCTACTTGGTCGCCGTTCGTAAGCTGCCAGTCAAGAGCTTCTAACGTAGTCTTTTCCATTGGGTCTCCAACAACCGTGCCATCATCAAGACGAACGAGCGCATGTGCCGCAGCCAAACAGAGGGTGGTATACTTGCCAGTGTCCTTGACGCCCACAAGCTTCAGTCTGTCTGACCCGCTAGAATTGCGTAAATATTAGCGGGGAGATATCGGTTAAATAAGGGATACAAACTCAATGCCGGCAACGCCCTCTAGGACTAGGTTCTCTGCAGTGATAGTTCCCGTTTTGTCGAAGCAGCAGATATCAACGCGACCAGCGAATGGGATACGGAATGGCTCGGTGCAAAATATGGCTAGCAAAAATAATAAGATGAATTGGTATGAAAAATGAGACTTGGCGTACCGAATTTTGACAGAGCAACCAAAGACGCATTCACAGCCAACGAAAGCTCCATAGGCAATTCTGGGGGAACGACACTCGTAATGATAAGTACGCAGTCAAGCAAGAGCTTGGACTTTTTCAGATCGCGCTCGATGCCTATGTATACTCGTGATTAGTGGGCTGATACACAAAAGATAACACTTACCCTTCACCCAAACATACCAACTAGCGGCAATCGCGAAGATGAGCAAGAACCCGATAAACAGGAATGATTCGGTATTATTCGCGGACACGCGTTCAGTTGAGAATATCATCGTCCTCACAAGTTGCCCCTGGGCTGTGCCAAAACCGGTTCTCAAAACAAGTCCTAGACATCCACCATCTGGAGTCGCTGCAGTGACTTGCCCTTGACCTGAGAACCGAACGATAACATTACCGAATCGATAAGCTGTAGATATTCAACGTACCTGTTGGGCTTGCTTGGAGCACCTTCGTTCCACTAAAAAGAACCGCGTTCTTGTGCGCGCCATCCACGTCAAGTTTGTCCCTACTTTCGAGAAGCTGAATGGATTCTTTGAGTAACGGCGTTGATTCTCCCGACAGCATCGCTTCGTTGACAATGCATGTGCCTTGCACAAGAAGAACGTCAGCAGGAACTACCGTTTCAAACTGCTGTCGTGCTGTGACGAAACGTCAGCCAAATAATGTCGCCAACAAAACATATGACACTAACCAACAGAAACAAGGTCTCCAGGGAGAAGCTCATCAGACTGGATAGTAATCCATTTTGCATCCCGGTAGCATTGAATGGGATACGGAGCTACAGCCATCGTACGGAATTCTGTCAGGGTTTTTAAACGCTACAAGTGAAGTTAGCTTCGGAGCGGTCAATATTAAGAAATCAAAACACACCTGCCAAACAACAGTGCACTCGAACATGACGAGCATGAAGAGCGTGAATAAGCTGTAGTACCAGTACTCATCCAGGCACCAGAGTGCGACACAAAATATTTGGAAAACGAAGAATGGAGCAGTCGCGTGTTCAGCAAAAAGCTCCGAGAAAGAGGGAATCGGAATATTGAATTCGTTTTTGCCATATAGTGACTTCAAGGGTGGGATTGCATCCGAATGAAGGCCGGTAGGGTGTAAAAAGGTGGATAATGGTGGGCGCTGGGAGGATGGGTACGGGAGGCGAGTAAACACGATGGGCTTCTTGCCGGCTACGACGTAAGTATCTCGCTGGTAGTTGAACGTGTAGGACATTGGCTCTGATGGAAGACCCTTCAGCAGTGGAACAATTTCGCCTTGACCACGATGGGCGTGAGGAACCAAGCGTATACAGTCCGCATCCTCGATAGACTGCGCCTGTAGAATATATGAGGATGTTATCTGCACCTATAAACATAACTGCACACCTTTCGCGTTGTTATCCATGCTTTCGCGGCAGCACTCCATCGAGTGACCAAGAAACTTAAAGCATGACCTGCGCCCAGAGATACACACGCCAGAAAAGTCCACTCCTCACTTTTCAACCAGTCATCGTACTTGATATAATACGCATATGCGAGAAGCGGATAGAGGGAGAGGAATGGAATGGTGTACAAATGCGTGTACCACGGAAGGGCGACGTGTAAGCTGGCTCTAGCAATCTCATTAGACTGCACGGTGACGGAGGCCCTGTAGTTCAGCAAGTTAACAAAAATTCAAAAAAACCAACGCTGGTACTTGCATATTCGGCCGGGTACCCAGATACCTTCTGTCTAGATTGTCGTGACCAGCTGGTCGTGGCGAAATTTGGTTCTAAGTGAGCTCAGCTTACGCAATCCAACACTATTGGTTCCGAGCCGCAATATCATTCACTGACTTTTTTAGCTTCAAGCCTTCAACGCAAGAGTTGCAACTGCTTCAAGCACTGGCGACGATTACAACTAGAGGTTGACCTTACCGCTGGCGCTTCAGTATCAATTTTGATGTCGAGTGGCCGAACCCAGCCATAGTGTTGTAAGTATTGTAAGACCTCGACCGGCAGTCCCACTAGGTAAGCCAAGTCGACACAATTTTCGTCATCGTCCTTCAGTGCTGAATCGGTCAAATAGGATGCAAGTGGTCGTCTTATATGCACCCACTACAATTAATGCATGTCAGTCTAGTAGAGTTGGCTCACCTGGCTGATGGGTCATTGCCATCACTTCGCTTCGAAGTTTTCGCTAGGGTCCAATTCAATCGAGCACCATATCCATCACCCGATATTTTTGAACCGAGATAGCTGGTTTCGTTGTGCTCATGTCCGCGGGTGTGCACCGTTTGTCATATACAATATATAGCACTAACGCAGTTGAACATGATTGCATGGCTCATCAATTTTCAATATTGACGAATAACCGATCCTGGACGACGAGGCGAGGCGAATAGCAAAGAGCATCGAATGGGAGGATCCCGCTCTGTTATATCTCTCAAGCTAATCTCTCTCACTGCCTCGAATTTATTTATCTAGAATACTGACAGCTATTCTGATATCTAGCTGCAGTTCCTACATCCGCACCGGCCACAAGATATCCCGGGAAGCCTCCCAGTAGTGATGAGCAATTATAATTTCAACATTAACAAAGGTAGGCTTGAGGATGAGTCGAGGAGGTACTGGGAAACTGTCGAGCCCTTGACAAGTACAAGTAATTGGCATACAATTAGGTGTATCTTGCCATAGGAAATGAATATCAAATGCCGCCATACACTAAGTGCAGTAAGCAGCGCAGCGGCCATCTGAGATCGACGAAGCTACCGACTTCGATGGGTGCGTGTGCCTGCGCGGGTGGGTTGGGTGAGCCCTGCTTTTAACTTGACGTTGATGACATTAGCGATAGTTAGTCAAGGTTTCATGGTGCAAAAGGACTTGAATGCTTGAGGGTTAAAGGACGGACAACATGATTGGGTTCATTGAGTGCTTCAGCAGAAGAGATCACAAATAAACAGCTTGTAACTATATCCCAGACGACAGCAATACGGCGTAGAACAGTATTACACACCGATATGAATGAAAACCATCCTCTGCTCCAGCGGCACTTTCGTCTTCACGGCGTGCGTCGCACAGTTGAGTGCCCAGGCCGCCTTCGTACAGTCCATGACACCTCCATCCTTCGGATTGAACATATATTTATAAAAAGCTTCAACGACGTGCTTTGCGACAGCATCGTCGACCTCCCACAGCGTGCCAACGACGCTCTTGAAACCTGAGAACTGGAGACCGGCTGCGAGGTGAATGACCTCGTCAGGTGTCTCTTTATCCCCAACGGCGGTATGACACGCCGACAAAAACGCGAACTCGGCGTGCGGAATATCTTTGTCCATGATATCGAGCAGCGTTAGATGTTCGTCTCTCATGACGAAGTGCGAATTGTAAGGCTGCGTAGGATCCTGCTTCCCATGACAAGCGAGATGCACCCAGGTGTTCTCTTCCAAAGCTTGGAGTGCATCTACGCGTGTGGCTGCATCGCCGGATATAGTACTACGGTTGGCCGTCGCAGGGACGAGCTTATGAACAAGCTCGAGCTCGCTGTCGACAGCCAAGAGCGCCTTGCCTTTCCCTGCACCAGGCTGACCTTGTCCGATTGCCACGAAGGATGGAGTGACGCGCCGTTTCATCCTCTGTCTAGATCTGACCAGAGCCGAAAGTGTCGGCGTGTAAGAACAGACGTAGAGATCCTCTAAGCACGGCTCTTTAGAGCGATCTGCCTTTGTTAGGAATGGGTTGGCCGCATGGAGAGGAATGGACGTGAAAGCTGCTGTTGGACACAGCCAGATTCGAGAGCGCCGCTTGAGTTTGAGGACGCCCTCGAGTACGTTGACGATGGGTAGCATGATCTCATCCCATACTATTCGTAATAGTACTATTAGATCCGTCCTCGTCTCCGCTGGGTTCATCCGGGACGCGTGTCGTATTGCCCTAGTGAAGCGATCTTTGAGAATCATCAGATCTGCGAGAGTGATAGTCGGCAAAGGAACATGATGGGGCTCTCCTAACGTCGGGACAATGATGGCACTGCACAAGTAATGACTGGCAATGAAAATGACGACCGGGCCCTTCTGCGCTGCCGCTTGCAGGTCCTCATACGAAGGCGGGAGCAGGAACCGCGAAAAAGCTTGTAGATTACGAATCTCAGATACCGCAGCTTCCCATTGCTTGGTAAGTCTCCTATACTCTGTTGCTGCCCGATCAGCAGCAGCTCTGTCAGTGATGGTTGCAGAACTCTGGGCAGCGTTGGAAACGCGCATGCTCAGCTCCATATAAACGTGCGCCAGTTTGGGGTTTGCTGACTCGAGGTCCTCAACCGGAGTCCTGAATCGAGAGGCCAGCGACCACTGCTGGCCACGGCCCTGCTCCAGGAGCTCGACTGCCTGTCGTAGATCTTCACGACGTATGGCACATGAGGCTGCATCTACTGGCAATGAGTGTGCACCACGAAAAGCAGTTGCAGCCTCGCGCCGTGAGGTAATGGACGATCGTGTCATCACATGGTTGTCGAAAAGCTCAAAGCACATTCGATATGCTTCGAGGGCAGATTCATGTTGATAGTGTTCTGCGTGTCGAGCCCAGTCTATAGCCACCAGGATACGTTGAGGAAAACCTTCAGTAGGGTGTATTGACGACTGTCTGAGGTGCTCCATTGCGGATGACAAATCGGCGGGGTTGCCTTGCATGTCATAACAAGACAGATAAGCCCTCTGTAGCCATGCATGAATGTTGCTTCTACGCGGGTGTAGTAAATGCAGAGACGCCAGCGCTTCTTGGCAGAGATTAATGGCCTCCTCGACATCTCCATTCTCCAGAGTTTGCTTGAAACGAGAGGAGAGCGCCGAGCTCAAACTGCAAAGAGTGACATGGCGCTCGGGACTGTCAAGCCGAGTTAACTGAAGAGATTCGCGATACCGATCAATGGCCTCCGTAAGATCCTCACTGGCATCCGATTTGTCATATCTGGTAAGGAGTGCGATGGCAAGGTTATTGAGTGTGGTGTGACGATGTGGATGCCCAGGTGGGTGCAATGTCAGTGTCTCGCGACGGAGGCTGATAGCACGAGTGATGTCCTCGACATCACCCCGTTTACGGAAACGGGTGACGAGGTCGCCCCCTAAACTGCTCAATAAGAAACCACGAAGTTCATGCCCAACAGGGCATAGGCGCAGCGCTTCTTCGTGCAAAGAGATGGCCTCGTCGAGGTCATTCGGATTGCCTTGGTGATCGAAGCGGGACATAAGTGAGCAGGCCAAGTTGTTCAGGTACTCATGACGGCCAGTATGTCCCTCGGAGCACAGAGACACGGCTTCACGAAGAAAATGTATGCCCTCGTCTAAATCATCAATGTTGCCGCGTTGTCTAAAGCGTAATCTAAGCGCCCATGAAAGTTTGTCTAGGACTCTTGGACGGAGTGGTTGGCCCACAGGACAAAGCTCCAGTATGTTTCGTCGAAGATGGATGTTTTCGTCGGATGCGTCGACTGTAAGATCGTTGATGACATAATTGACCACACTGTCTATCCCGATGCTACGAAGGTAGGTGCCCTCTGAACAGAGGGGCAGTAACTTGCAGCATAGCTGCGCGGATTCGTGAATATAGGCAGCAGTAAACTCTTTGCTGTGGCGCCAGATCAATGCTCTAATGAGATTAAAAAGGGATAATGTGTGATCGGAGTGACCTTGGGGACGCAATGCAAGGGCTTCGCGGAAGAGGGAAGTGGTGCTATCGATCTC
>KN835307.1:0-54073 GCA_000827255.1 Suillus luteus UH-Slu-Lm8-n1
TATATCACTCTGTATACAGATATAATCCAGTGGACATGTGATCTGAGCTTGCCATTTATATCTACCAAAACCTTTTTCTCGCCGATTCCCTGATGGCCATAGATGGTTTGCTGACTCTCGTTAGACAAATCTATATATATTCGTGGATTTTATGGACGCATGCGAACGAAGAACAGCTTTATAGTGGGTTGCATCAATTGGTCCATTTCTCGTTCGCACCAAGGCACGCATTTCAAGTTATATATTCCCAAATGTGCGTATGTGTCGTCTATTTTTCTGCCTGATTTCGCATTCCGATGGTTCACACCCGCAAGCACTTACATTGTTTCCGATAGATCCCCTAATGGCCTCATGTTTGCGTGTTGCTGCTTAGTGGCCACTCTATGTTTGCAGTACAAGGAGGTTAGGTTTGACTGGCTTTCAATGATCACCATCCTGACACCTGCACTTTCAGTATTGCTGCAGTACTGCGACGTGATTTATATCAACGGTGCACCGGATACACATAAATCCGCGTCGCACGACTGCTCTTCCATCACGACGTTCCGCCTTCAAGTCACATGCGCTAGAGGCTATAGTCATGACTGAAATATATTTAATCTGTGTATCCATAATGCACTGGCCTCCCCATCTCTGCCTCTCATGACAGCTCCTTCCAAACCGACTGATGAAAGTTCGCATCCGTCCGGCCTTCTTGCATACGACGCACTCCTGGGTGACCAGGACTCTGGCTCGATAATATCAGATGCGAAGTTCACTGCTGGTACTAGAACCGATTTCTACGATCGCAGTCTGACGAGTCGTAGATATGCCCTTGTCGGAGTGGCATGCTCAAGCATTTTCAGCTGCTCATGCATCGTAGCAGGCATTGTCACTTTAGCCAATCACGGAGTTTTGGGAGTAACAGTGATCAACGTGCTCCCCATTAATTTTGATGAAGCTCAGTCGGACTTGCGGAAGGAGATATTGGCCCTGGCATTGAACTTGATCGTCACGTTATGCACCGAGTCCATAGGCTTCGTACACGGCATCTCATTGCGCTCTGCACTAGCCTCAGAGTCTCGGCTTCGTTTCAACACTAATCTACGCCTTCTGACCGCAGCTCGTGGATGGTGTAACCCTAACGGCGCCCTACTCAACAGTATCTCAGCTTTCCTCCTCATTATATCCTATAGCTCGGCCTCACTTGCCGTATGTTTCGATACTCAATTGCCATCGTCGCCAGCATCCACGATGAAGATGACTGTTGGTATTGCCCTCGGAGGGCTACCTCTCCTCGTTTTAGGCGTCGTACTCCTCCTCCAGGTGATGATCGCATTGTCAGGGATGCGAGCTGTCAAAATATTGACATGGAGCTCCTCACCTTTTGACTTGACCGCCGCACTGGTCCACCACACGCAATTGACCCCTGCTACTTTCCGGTGCATGCGTTGTGTGTCTGCTTTGGACGTGTATGGAGATCCAGCCAGGCCATCAGAGACACAGCCCTCTGCATGGCATGCTCACCCTAGCATCCGGAAAGTTGTCATTTCTCTTTGGGGGATCACTGCAGCGTGCGCTGGATGGGCTGCACTCGTCATGTATCTCTGGGGCAAGTATGTCGGCGGTCGTTCGAGTTTTGCGTCCTCTGTTGCGCTGACCGCACAAACGTGGTCGTTCATCCCAAAGACCGGCCCATACAATTACATTCAATATGCTATGCCGGGCATCGGTATTCAGTGGTGGATTCTGGTCTTTGTCAATGTGGCAGTTGTTCAGGGACCGTTGACTTTTGTGCTGCATTGCTCGGAGCTCATTGCGAATGTTATTCGAGATGAAAGACAGTGGAGATGTGCTACCGGAAGGAAAGGACTTAAGATCGCGACGAACCCGGTGAAGCCGATATTCACTCATCCTATATGTCTCGTACTTCTCGTTGCGAAGCCTTTCCTGCGTGAGTTATTCACGCCTAGATTTCTTTGTTGGTGTTATTGAACACCATTATTGGCGAGTGCAGACTGGATGTTTGGGCTTTCGTTCATCATATCTACCCCCGCCGGTAACGGGACACTAGTAATCTTATTTATAGTCATGTTGACTGCCCAGGTTCGCACTCATTGCCCGAGTAAAACTGTCATGACACCCTCACACCTTCGTGCAGATCTGGAACTTATGCATAGCTCTATTTATATTGGCCTGTTTCTTCACTTTCGTCGCACTACGCCGACCGCGCGGTCCCCAGCCAGCTGCATATGGCCATGTCCAGACACTCGCAAACCTCGTGGATGAGTGGTCGCCTGTGATGTGGTGGGGACACAAAGAGGACGGAATCCCGTACTGTCATGCTGGTAGGGTACTTATATGCTCATGACGATACTGCACCGACACTTTTGAAAAGGGACAAGCGATCACCCGCTCCCGGATGTGAAGATGGACTGTGTTTATGCTGGGTCCGGTGCTGGGTCCCTTCGTGAGAGGTACTTGCTTTGCTTTTTTGAAAGTGAATCGTTTCTGATTTTTATGTTTAAACAGAGATATATCCACGTCAGGCTGATAATAGACCGTCGATACACACAACCAGCCATCGAGACATGTACAATTTCTATGCTGTTTGCTGCGCTGTACGTAGTTTATCTTGTTTCTTTTACTGGTCAATGATCTGATGTCTTGTGAGCGAAGAAACTATAAGCTTGAGACAGAAGAGCCATAAGACATTCCATTGCATGGACGAACTATTGACTCTGCACTTGTCACAGGTAGTAGACTATATTATTAACATCACAAGGGCATACGATAAACAAGATAGCGAAAACACCAAACTAGCATCTCGTAAAATCCCACTGCTCCGCACAATCCGTGCAAGTCGGGGTTACAAACGCCATAGGTTGCGAAACCACTCCGGATCCCAGGGTAGCCAACCCGTCATTCACAACATCCTGCAAATCGGACATTGCTCGTAGATTGAACAGGATGCGCGAGGCGAGGACGCTATGCGCGACTAGCTGTGGGCTTCGCCGATTCAGCTTTAAACACGGAGTGAGTAACAGCACGGTTTACCCAGCGAGAAGTGCGGTGTAGGATGGCTGGATGCCCGGATTAGAAGCTTGTATTGCGACATAACGAGTTGCTCACGGGTAGTAAGGCGATGGAGATGCAGTTCGCCATCGAGACCACTGCGAAAACAAAAAAGAAGAGTAAGGCTGTGTCATCCAAGAACCTTCGAGACTCACGGGTGATACATAGCATGTAGATTACACCATCCCGACATAAAGTAGTCACCAACGGACTGTCTCCCAATTTCCTAAATTTGAAGCGTTTGTAGAGCGTCAGCATCATCAGAACTGTGGAGGGTCATGTGGTAGCTAGGCAGAATCAGCGCAAGGGTACACACCAAGCTCGACCATTATCAACAGACCATAGGTAATGCTAGTGAAGTGTCCTTCCTCGAATACGCCAGTCGAATCTGAAGAAATAGCGTAAGCAGAAGAAATTCGGGATGATGATACAGACCTCCGGGTTCACTTGCACCGACGTCTGACATTACTAGCACCGCTATTGAGATGACCTGGAGGGATGGTTGATTTTTTAGTCAGATGCTGATGGCTCAAAAGGAGGCTCGGTTCACCTTAGTAATAACCAATGTTAAAGTCAAGAACCTCTTGTTACACCCCAAAACCGCGTATGTCCTCACCACAAGCAGGACTTTGAATAAAAGGAGTCATCGGCAAGGTAACGATCTAACACAGAGTTAATACTCACCCTCAGAAGCAGTTATGCCCAGCCAGCGGACACCTAGAAAGTAGATGAGGATCGGATTTCAAGTGATATTTTTGTAATACACGACCATTATATAAAGCAATGAATATACCATAGTGGGGCTGGAATATGGACATGGGTATTTTTAATGCTGTATCGCAAAGAGCTTACAATTCCTCCATGAGTGGACGCAACCGAGCCTATTCACGGGACCTCAGCGAAAGTAGACAAAAGGCGGTGAAGACTCACAGTATACGGTCATAGCAAGGCCTACGAATGGAACATAGCGAGAAAGGATGAAGATTATCCTCATGATCCCCCACCCTCTTCCCCATGTCCAATGAACCTGACATCTTGTCAACTATACGTAGCACCATTGAAAATAACTGACCTCTGAGTCGAAAGTGATGATAAAGTCAAAAAGCTGCCAAGGGAAATCAGCGGTTGTGATCGTCTTTGGATTTGTCCTGCTCACTAAAACTGCCAAGGATGCAACTGTTACGAGGATTGAGTATTGCCGACAGGAAAAGAAAAATGGACTACCTGCAGTGTACTGAATTGAAATGAGCAAATAAAAATGAGAGGTGAGGAGTACGCACTGCGACTGTCTGAAAACCAACGGGATTGGGAAAATAGTCGATGTTCATCGTACACTGAGCTGAGGCAGATAGACTTGAAGAAGGAAGTAGTCAATCGTTCGTTGGGGCATTGAGATTCTCTGCGATCGCTTTTAAGTAGTCACTTTCCACACAGCAGTACTAGTGTAACACAGCCGCTGGCAGGACTCTTCGAGTGAACGATGTGCATCATTCGTAACTAACGCCAACTTCCATTCTTACTTGGCCCCGGGAGAGGTGCACCGAATATATATATATGGGCGGAGGAATGAATTGGTCAGCAAGTTGAAGACCAATCGCATTGCTGCCATCGCAGCACCAGGGGCCGACGATTCAACCATACACTAGTGCTAGCACGGCCGTCGTCAGCCTCGGGAATCGTAATTTTTGACATGCCACCGCGTCAAGTACTCAAGGTACTCGTGGTAAGAGATGGGGATGTGAAAAAGTGAGGATACTGGATTTTCGGTTTTGTAAGTTATGAGGACATCGCCAGTTGACAAAGGGCCTTCCCCGAAGGCGATCTCACTTGATTGAGTTAAGGTTTGCATAAGGGAGAACGGCATGGTCGGAGTTTTGTTCGGCAAAAGACTTCATGCCAAAGGCTTGGATAGCCTGAGGGAAGACTGCAATCTCAACTGACTGGTGTTACAACCATGATGATCCAGCGAACAATCTGTATTGACTGTTGACTTGACCGAGCTCGACGCGCGCACGACCATACAGAAGCAATATCGGTGGACATTCGAGGTCCCCAAGTGAGCATGTGCACTCCTGGTGCCTAACCGTGTTGCAGACGTACAAACTCCAGCCTGTACGTTTGGATACCGGTCATCACTTCTTCCCTTCCATCAGAAACTATACACATGAAGACTGCTTCACAGCGTCACGCTCACTCAAATAGGTAGCTTTGCGTTCCTAAGGGCATGCAATTACACCTCTGATGACCTCTTTCGCACAGGAAATCCCCTTGTTCCTTGGCTCGTGCCTCACTAAGGCCACACAGCTAGAAGGAGCTGTGTTTCAGTTTGTGACTCTGAGCATAGAGTCCAACGATGTTTACCTTGCTGCAGCACTCTGTAACATAATATGAGCCACCTCGCCTCATATGTCAAAAGTGAGTGCCATGGTCAAGTCCTCTTCAAGTTATTGTACCGGGAGCATGCTATTGCGAATGCTATTGGGTTTGCCTATGCCAGCCATTCTCCTGCCTTTTCAGTCCATCTCTCGTTCTTTTGTATCTGCTTTCCCTCTTTATACAGGCACTTGCCATACAATTCTTGTTGCGCGTTAAATCTAGTAGGTGAGACTCCGTGAAGAATCTATTCCCGCGTTGACCATTTCTTATCTTTACCTTCCCCCATTAGTACACTTGTTTGAAAATTCATCACCTGGAGGTTGCCGTCTGATCTCCGGAGAGTGGCGTCCAGGGTGTCTGACTTCAGATAAAGTCTCTTCCGCCCTGCGCGCTTATATCTGTGTTCTCCTCCCAAGGCGAGTCTCTACGCACAACACACACATACATTGAAGTAGGTAATAAAGCTCAAGCTCATTGATACCACAAACATCCATACTTCTAACTGTGGTAATTGACCAGTCCATCAGAATACCCATCCTACGATATCTGTACGAGATCCATTCAATTTCTTGGATTGCTCAACGTGGGGTGGCTGCCTGTCATCAGATGAAGAAGCTGCGAATGCCTGATAATGCATAAAGTGCTGTTATCAAGAATTAGCGCTGTAGCTAATACTTAGCACTCGTTTCGTAACCATCAGCCGTATCATGAAGTCGACCATCATCATGTTCTGATTCGCAGTGCTTGGAAGCCATGCATTGCATCATGGCCAAAGTTGCATCAATGCGTGATGTTATCAGCAATTTAATCCGGGGTGTGTGTCAACCGTCAGACAATTTCATCAGAATCTGGTAGGTTGAAGCAATTATGGCCCAGTGCGGCAGACTGAGATTAAGACAAAAGGACTGATGTGCATGGTCACGGGTGCTGATACGATGATGATCCAGAACGTGCAGCTCTGATGCTCCACCAATTGGTTCTGCGGCTGAGTCGCCGAGACTGGCATCACCCCGGGCATGTGGGACTCATCAGGGAACCTTGCTGTAATGCTAGTATGACCTAGGGCGATGATCGGCGGACGTGAAAAGCGATGAGCGACAGCTGATGAAGCCTGTTTCCACTCATAGCAGTCCTACTCACAAATCAACTAATTGCAGCCAAAGTCCTATTTACTGACCGATATGGGTACCTGCCAAAACGCGATCAACCATTTCCACAGACAGTCCTGTGTAGTTAGCTGGATCGCAGAGCCCCTCAAGATCCTCTTTCGATAGCCCGCTCTCCCGAACTTTATCATCAGCACAGAGCAGTGTCAACAAAGGGATATCCTCCTGAACGCTCCGCCTACACAGTTCATAAACCAAATCATGCGCAAATTGCCGTCCTAATTTTGGAGCGAGGCCCATCATGACAGCCTCGCTTACCACGCTGCCTCTTGTAATCTCCAAATTTTTCTTCATAGCGTCCGAATGCACTTCCAACCCCGTAATGAGTTCGGACGTTTTCGATAATGAGGCATACGTGAGAGTGCAGATCTGCGGGAGCACGATCCACTCAATCTCCCAAGGCCCGGTTGCGCGCTCGTGATCCTCAACCATGGCCTCATACAGCGCTGCAGAGAGCTGACGGACAGTGGCGCCCATGGCAGTGATATACACACTGGAGATGGGATTGCGCTTCTGTGGCATCGTCGAGGAGGAGCCGCGGTGGGGATAAAATGGTTCTGAGACCTCTCCAACTTCCGTTTGCATCATGAGCTTGACGTCAGTTGCGAATTTAGAACAGGTCCCCGTGAGAAGGGCGAAAAAGCCGCCAACTTCGGCGATGCGATCACGTTCTGTGTGCCAGGCGATTTCTGGGACTGACAGACCTAGTTTCTGGGCTAGGGCTGCTTGACATTCGAAACCCCGACCGTCTTTGATAGTGGCGAGTGTCCCGGCAGCGCCACCGAACTCGAGCACAAGCAGACGGGATTTTATTTCAAGAAGACGTTGCTGGTGCCGTTCAAAGGTGGCGAGGAGGCGGGCCATTTTAAAGCCAAAGGTCATGGGTACTGCTTGCTGAAGGTTGCTGCGAGCCACCATGAGGGTTGCTTTGTGGGTCTCGCAGAGACGGCGGAGGTCCGAGGTGATAGCGATTAATGCTTCTGAGATAAGATTGAGGGTATCCCGAAGTTGTAGAATTGTTGTGGTGTCAGTGACATCCTGAGACAATAGACAATTGAAACCCAGTATAACAAGAGCGCATGCAATGTACCTGGGTGGTAGCACCCCAATGAGCCCATTCGCCTAGACCAGGCTGGAGCTTGTTAACTTTCTGGACTATCTGTTTGACTACCCCTAGGACGGGATAGCCAATAGCTTCCGTTTGTACTCTTAATTCATCAAAGTCTATGTTGGTGACATGGCAGAAGGCGATGATGGCGTCGGCAGCCTGGCGAGGAATGATACCGATATCTGCCTGGACAGATGCCAAGGATGCTTCGAAGAGGAGATAATAGGAAGTGCGCTGATTGTCTGACCAGATGGAGGAGATGGCTGGAGTAGAGAAAATGTTTCTAAAGATGACTGAATCAGTAACGGAGGACATGGCTGATTTATGTATCAAAAGTGATACCGGAAGAGATTCACTGTTGTTTTGACATGAGTTATCGCTTCCCAATCAAGGTTGATAGAAGAAGTGGAAGCCTGCTTGTAGCGCCCGTGCACGTCGGGTTCACTGTTTCGCGTCGCTCCCCATGCCGAGTACGCACGTCTCCACAGTCTTCGGGCATCGCTCGGGGTGCCCACGGTGGCGAATGCAATGCTCGGGCATGATCCCGGGCATGGATATGGCGCGGTGCTTTGCAGTGCTTGCCGGCGTTTAACATTCGGATGCCGTTGTTAAAATTCAAAGTCCGCGAGGATGTGCTGCTCTTCGGTTTCATGATGTAAATGTCTTGTGAGGAAGGCGTTACTTTCGGTCGGATGAGCACCGTTTTGATCACCCTGACCGAATTAATGCCTTCCTTTGCCGGCACACTATTTAGTCTTTCAGTTCGCCCTTGTTGTTTCTAACATCAACTTTCCCCCTCCCTTCCTTTTCGCTCCTCATCATGAGTCTTCCGGGCCTTCACCTGGAAACTAATGTTCCTCAGGATGAGCCAATTCAAGATGAAGCTCACGAAGCCATCCCATCGTCTCCTTCTCGCGTTCCAGTCAGCTTTTTCGACCCAGTTGGTGTTAGCGAACTTAAACGCACAATGACAACACGTTCCACTCGTTCTCAAGTTAATCGTCGGGAGAGTTCTCAGGTCCATCGTCGGGAAAGCTCTCGTCGGGCAAGTTCACCCCAGCCTCCCATGCCTACTTCACCCAAGGAAGTCGGTAGTCCAACATCGTCCTCTGTGACCTCTGTGAACGATGATGCGTTCGATTTTGAACTCACGCTTAAAGACCTTGTCAGACGGTGAGTTGCACCATAAAGGATCGTTTGCCTTTGTTGACATATTACTAGTCGCGGCGAAGAGTCCATCAAAGGTCGTGAACTTGGCGTTATGTTCAAGGATCTCCGTGTTATTGGTGTCGGTGCACGCGCCTCTTTGCAGCCAACCATGGGGTCTACCTTTAATCCTGCTGCCATCTTGAGAAACATCTCGGCGATGCGCAACCCGCCTGTCAGGGATATTCTCTCGGGATTCGAGGGTGTCGTGGCGCCTGGTGAAATGCTCCGTTAGTCAATTCCATAAATTAACGTAAAGTTAAAATTTCGCGCTAATCACGTGGTCGTGACAGTGGTTCTCGGACGACCTGGTTCCGGTTGCAGCACATTCCTCAAGACCATCGCAAACCAGCGTAGTGAATATCATGCCATCCAGGGCGAAGTTTGCTACGACTCTTTCACTTCCGAAGATATCGCAAGGCAGTATCGTGGGGATGTGATCTACTGTCCTGAGGATGATGTCCACTTTCCGACCCTGACTGTCGAGCAAACCTTATCGTTTGCTGTGAAAACGCGTACTCCACATGTCCGGTTCCCAGACCAATCCCGTGAACAGTTTAATCGGGATGTGGTTGACATCCTCGTGCGCATCTTCGGTCTTCGTCATGCCCGAAACACTGTCGTCGGCAATGCTGCTATTCGTGGTGTGTCAGGGGGCGAAAAGAAACGTGTCTCGATCGCAGAAGCACTTTCTTGCCGTGCCCTCATTGGCGCGTGGGACAAGTGAGTGTCACTGTGTTTGTTGTCCATTGGCAACGTGGCTGATAACAATGCTATTCTAGCTCCACTCGTGGTCTCGACGCGTCCACCGCGCTTGAGTTTGTCCAGGCGCTACGTATCGGCACAGATATAGGTCGTCTTACCACCATTGTGTCTATTTACCAAGCAGGAGAGCAACTCTACGACCTTTTCGACAAAGTATGCGTCATTTCAGAGGGCAAGATGGCGTACTTTGGTCCAGCTAAGGACGCTCGTCAGTATTTCATTGATATGGGATACGAACCGCAAGACAGGCAGACCACTGCTGATTTCCTCGTGGCCGGTATGTTCTATTCTAGTTGACAAAATTCAACTGTTTATGCAGTAATTTTTAGTGACCAACCCAAGCGGGCGTAAGATTCGTGAGGGTTTCGAGGGCAAAATTCCCGGAACGTCGGAGGAAATGGCCGCTGCGTTCCTCACTTCTGCTCTTGGTCAGGCAAACCGCGACTCAATTGAGAGTTACCGCGCCCACTATGTCGGGAAGCCCGAGCGCGTGGATGCATACCGACAGAGTGTCGTAATGGAACACGCCGACACTGCTCCGAAGAACCACTCGTACACGATCTCTATTCCCATGCAGGTTAGAGCTGTCATGGTTCGTCGCGTGCAGATCATCAAGGGAGATTGGGGCACTGTAGCTGTCAACCTTGCGTATGTGTGCCGCCAACCTTAGTATATCAATCAACTGACCACCAAATTTGCTCCAGTGTGCAAATCTTCCAGTCTATCATTATGGGCACCGTGTTCTTGAAGTTACCTGATGCAACCTCTGGTTTCTTCTCTCGTGGCGGTGTCCTGTTCTTGTGCGTATTTTGTTTCAACGATTGCTTATATGCATATGTTTAACTTGTCCTCAGCGCTCTCTTCTTCGGTGCTTTATCGTCCATGGCAGAAATTCCGGCTCTCTTTGCTCAGCGTCCCATTGTACTCCGGCACCACAAGGCAGCGATGTACTATCCGTTTATCGAAAGTTTCGCACACACAATGGTTGATATCCCGTTCACATTCGTTATTCAAGCTGTGTTCGCGGTTATTCTATATCTCCTGGTCGACCTTCAGAGAACGGCGGGTCAATTCTTGTGAGTCCGGCCTTTGGTGCGACTGTTGAGTCTCGCTGAATGCAGATGCAGCATCTTCTTCCTGTTCGTTTTTGCCATGACTACAACTATGAAGGCATTCTTCAGAATGGTTGCCGCCTGCTTTAAGACTGAATCTGCGGCTACATCTCTTGCCGGTGTCGTGGTGGTAGTGGTGGCGCTCTTTACTGGTTATACCATTCCCAAGCCCAATATCCCAGGTGCTCTCCGCTGGATCATGTATATCAACGTACGTTTCTCGATTGCAATTGTTGGCTTCTGTGCTCATCCCTCGTTTGCAGCCCGTGCGCTATGGTTTCGAGGCTCTTCTGATGAACGAGTTCCATACTCTGAACGGCACCTGCTCAATGCTGGTGCCTTCAGGTCCTGCGTATCCAAATGTTTCATTGGCTAACCAGGTATGCGCCACGGTTGGTGCCCAGCCAGGCCAGAACTTTGTCGATGGCAATCTTTTCGCGGAATTGTCCTATGAATACTACTACAGCAATCTTTGGAGGGTAAGTGCATGACCTATTTCCGGCAGCTAGATTTACTAATTGGGGCTCTTCAGGACTTTGGTATCGTCTGTGTCTTCTTCATCGGCTTCCTCGTCATCCTATTCACTGCAACCGAATTCAACACTGCATCCGCCTTTGACACTGCTGTAACGCTTTTCAAGCAGGGTACGCGCGCTGCGGAGGTGGTTGATGAGTCCAATGATGAGGAGAAGGGCGCTCACCCCGAGCCTGCTGGACACTCGAGCACAAATGCCAGTCCTGTAGAGCTCGATAGGCCCTCGGCAACGGACGTCTTTACTTGGAGGCATTTGCAGTACACGGTTCCCATCTCCGGAGGAACACAACGCCGGCTCTTGGACGATATCTCTGGTTTTGTCGCTCCTGGAAAATTGACGGCCCTCATGGGTGAATCGGGCGCTGGAAAGGTAAGGTATTTAGATGTCCCAGTGCCATCACTGTCTAACATATTTCTAGACTACGCTCCTTAATGTCTTGGCGCAGCGTGTTGATGTCGGTGTCGTTACTGGTGATCGTTTAGTTAGTGGTCAACCCCTCCCTGCGGACTTCCAGGCACAGACGTGCGTGCACCGTTTGAGAATTCGGGTGATTTCAAGTGCTAACATTATTTACTAGTGGCTACTGTCAGCAAATGGACACCCACCTTCCTCAGGCAACTGTTCGAGAGGCTCTGCTGTTTTCCGCTCACCTTCGCCAGCCCCAGACTGTTCCCATGGCTGAGTTGGCAGAATAGTGAGTTGTCATTGCCTCGTTTGCGGCTGGCTCTAAATATTATTTCAGTGTCGACAAATGTCTCGTCATGTGCGGCCTCGAGGATTATGCTGATGCAATCGTTGGGTCTTTGGGTGTCGAGCACCGCAAACGTACAACTATTGGTGTTGAGCTTGCTGCCAAGGTATGTCCTTATGTGTCGCCTTCGAACGATATTCTGATGGTGCGGGTGGTATAGCCCAAACTCCTCTTGTTCTTAGACGAGCCTACCTCTGGTCTTGACTCTCAGTCCGCCTGGGCCATCATGAAGTTCCTTCGTGAGCTTGCCAACAACGGGCAGGCCATCCTTTGCACGTAAGTTTGACATGGCGACTACTATATCATATTTTCTTACATTTCTTTTTCTAGCATTCATCAACCTTCTGGAGAGTTGTTCCAGGTCTTTGACCGTCTCTTGCTCCTCAAGAAGGGAGGTCAGACTGTGTACTTTGGTGACATCGGCGAAGGATCCTCAACCATGCTTGATTATTTCGAGCGCAACGGTGCCTCTCGATGCCATCCTGATGCTAACCCGTATGTGCTCCTTGGTTATACCTTTTCGTTCTCAGCTAACAATGCGTTCTAGGGCCGAGTATATGCTTGACGTCATTGGTGCAGGTGCAACAGCATCGACCTCGGTTGACTGGCACTCCATTTGGAAGAATTCACCTGAGGCCGCTACACTTCAAGAGGAGATCGAGAACATCCACAATGAAGGCCTCGCTCGCCCCGTCGTTCAAGCAGCGCAGCCTACTGAGTTTGCGACGTCGTGGTCTCACCAGCTCATGTCCCTCACACAGCGTAACTTCCAGGCATACTGGCGGGACCCAACCTACCTCATGGCCAAGTTCGCGCTTTGCATTGCCGGCGGTTTACTTATTGGCTTCACGTTCTACAAGACCAGCGATTCGCTCCAGGGTACCCAGAACAAACTCTTTGTATGTGTTGTTTTGTATTACACGACAGAAGTTTTTAACCAATTTCATAGGCGATCTTCTTGGCCTCAGTGCTTTGTGTCCCTCTCTCGCAGCAGCTTCAGACGATGTACATCGACATTCGGTCCGTCTATGAAATCAGAGAGCGCCCGAGCAGGATGTACAGCTGGACCGCACTCATTGTCAGCCAAATTCTGGTTGAGTTGCCATGGAACATTATGTGCTCGTCGCTGTTCTTCATATGCTGGTACTGGACTGTCGGGTTCCCCACCGATCGCGCGGGATACACATACCTCATGTACGGCATCGTATTCCCCATGTACTACACAACTGTCGCGCAGGCGGTCGCTTCCATGGCTCCCAGCGCCGTGATCTCGTCGCTATTGTTCAGTGCGCTGTTCTCGTTTGTGGTCATCTTGTGAGTAATTGCAGCTGCGCGTGACATGATCATGTTCCTTACTGTTTATCTAGCAATGGTGTCTTACAACCATACCGTGCTCTCGGTTGGTGGCAGTGGATGTACCGCGTCTCCCCATTCACCTACTTCATTGAGGGTTTACTTGGCCAAGGTCCGTCTTTTGCACAAAGTCTGTATGATTAATAATGTTTCCTTTAGCTATTGGTGGCACTGTCATTAACTGCGCTCCGCATGAGTTCGTTCCTGTTATCCCTCCCAGTGGATCCAATTGCGCCGAATACTTGGATCCATTCATGACATATGCTGGCGGTTACCTCGACGACCCCAGCGCCACGTCCAGATGTTTATTCTGCCCTTACCGCTCGACCGATGAGTATATGTTCGCTGCGTTCAACATCGAGGCTTCTCACCACTGGCGCGACTTGGCCATCATGCTCGGCATCACTGCTTTCAACGTCAGTTCTCATCGTTGTGGTGTACATCCATTGAGCTAACCGCGTGCCTCACAGGTTTTTGCAATTTTCATGCTCACATACATGTGCCGCATCCGCAAGGGCAACCCCCTTGCTGGTCTGCAGCAAAAGCTCGCTAGTCTCCGGAAGTAACTCATGATACTGATCTGAACTTAATGACTTGATACACCCTCACTTGCATACATACCTATCGTTCCTTTTTCATTCAACATATTCTCTAATTTTTGTAATTTGATACCACGTCTGCTGCACTAGGTGATACTTCAAGTGGTATCATTTTCTGGGATTCTCACCAAAGTAGAAGTAACTTCTGAAATAAAATGGATTGACAAGACTACCACGTCGAATCGAGTCTGGACAGCCTACTGCCCCTAGAAGGAAGCAAGGAACTCGGGATGTTGGCACTCGCCTGTGATACGCGATAGGATGACCTTGAGATGTCCCATTCTGATTCTGTGGACCTGATTGGTTTCACAGTAGCCATGGAGTCATTGTGAGTGAGGATAGGTACACTCCTGGTGCGAGAGTGATCTGAATGGCTCGGGACGTTGAGAAGGTACGGCGTGGAGAAAACGGTGTCCTGAGTGGAGACACTGTCATGATCACGGTGCCTGAATGCAGTGTACGCGATTAGGTTGCTGAACCGGGTACGCATGGTGGGCTTGGACGATGCTTCGTCAGGGTCATTCTGTTGCATGTCCTTGTGAGCCGGCTGGGAGGGAAACGAGAATGTCTTCAAGCTCCGGCGCTCTGCTTCTGTGTCTGGCACGGTCGCTTCAGGAAGGAACGGCCTCTCTCTGTGTCCCCAAGACTCCTGCGACAACCGTAACTTGCGCTTCGCCTTCCGTAGGTACTCGAGAGTGTACTTGCCTATGGTGACGCAGACCAGGAGACCGAGGACAGTGCTGACAACGATGGCGAGGACGAGGACGTTGCGCTGAGAGATATTTGACTGTGGCGCGGGGCTGATCCCAGGTGTGCTTTCGGAAGCGCGGAGACTGGGAGTGGGCGAGGCTGCCGCATGGGTCGTGTGGGAAATGAACAAAGGAGCGACAGGGGTGGTGTGGGGCTGCTCGTAGGGTGCGAGAATGTTGCCGGGAGTCTGGACAGCGCCGATGATCATTGCCATTGCAGCATTGGCGGGGCGAAGGCCGTCAGGGCCGTGCGCCAGGCGTGGATCTGTGGGATCAACCCCGGTGAATGGGACGGTTTCTACCTGTTGTGCATCGTCTCTGGGTGATTCGATAGGACTACCGTGGGCCGCGGCTATGCTGATAATGAGAAGAAAAGACACCAAGACGATTCTGAGGGACATAATCATTCAGCCGCTTGAAGGTAATGAACGTGGTATCGTCGTGAAACGACGGAGATAAAAATGAACGTGGTTGCGAGAAAAAGCTCATCTGATTCGTACATGCACTATTTTCATACTGTCCAGTGGAAGCTGGCTGACACCGACATGGAAGACTTCCAAAGCGGCTAACAGGTCACAGACTGGAACGCGTCGAAAATCAAAGCACGTGAACAGAAATTAAGCCGAAAAACAAAGCACGTGACATACACGTGCCTACACGTTCAAATCACCACAAACCATGCTCAATCACACAATTGCTGTTTTCTTTTGCTCGCGCCTTCCAATTTGCTCTGTCGTTCTGATCGCGGTGCTCACTGTTCGTGACAATGACCTCAATACCCAAGACACCATCTCGCTATAGATCACGTTCAGATGCAAAGACGCCGCTCACTCCATCAATGATCTCTGCCTTCAATGGCATCTCCATCTCCCCGCAGAAACGATCTCATCCTGCTGACCTCTCAAATCCATTTATCACCAAATCGCGTCAAGCATCTCCTGTAAAACGTGCAGCTGGAGGTGGCATTGCCATCTCAGACTCATTTCAGCGCCAAGCGGGTGGGGGAGTCATCAGAAAAGGTGGCATCGAAACTCGTTTGGACGTCGTGTCACGCGACTACTTGCCCCCTACATCACAACCCAGACCAGAGCTCAAGCGCTCGAGATCAACTCCTGCTACCCGGGAGCGCACACAATCTACCGGTGACAACCGTGATCGTTTCATTACTACTCGTGAAGTCGACGATGTTGCTGCTACGCTCGAAATCATGAGTCTCAACCCAAAAACCGCATCACCAGGGCACACAGCTCGTCTTGCAGCTGCCACAGGTGTCCCTCTCAATCGCCGCGTGCTGGCCTACCACGAGGCGCCCCCAGCTTCTTCTTCAGACTCTACACTTTCCCAGCAGCGTGAATTAGCTCGTCCGCTCTACGGACGCCCAGGTGAACTCCCTTCATCAACTAGTTCTACAACCAACAAGTCCCGCCGCATTCCCACTCAGCCCGAGCGCGTCCTTGATGCTCCAGGCATGGTTGATGACTTTTATCTCAATCTGGTGTCATGGTCCATCCAGAACATTGTTGCTGTCGCCCTTGCTGAAAGCACGTACGTCTGGCGGGCAGATACGGGGGTCGTTTCTCACCTTGGCGAAGCACCTGAAGGCACATATGTCTCTTCGGTTGATTTTTCGAATGATGGTGCTTACCTCGGTATTGGTCTCGGCACTGGTGAAGTCGAGTTGTGGGATGTGGAAGCTGGGCAGAAGCTCCGGACGATGGGTGGGCACCAGGGTCAAATTGCTGTGCTATCTTGGAACGCCCACATACTTAGCTCTGGATGTGGGGACGGAAGCATATGGCACCATGACGTTCGTGTCCCTCGGCACAAGGTCATGGAGTTGCTTGGACACACAGGAGAAGTCTGCGGACTGAAGTGGAGAGCAGACGGCGAACTACTAGCGAGCGGAGGTAACGACAATGTCGTCAATATTTGGGATGGACGTGTAGGCGATGTTACAGATGGGGCGCGCGGGCAGGCCAAGTGGACGAAACGGAACCATACCGCAGCTGTAAAGGTAAGCTGTGGTCTCTCAATTATAATTGGCACATCTAACACACTATGCAGGCAATCGCTTGGTGCCCCTGGCAATCTTCCCTCTTGGCCAGCGGTGGAGGCACAAACGACGCAACTATTCACGTCTGGAACAGCGGCACCGGTGCCCGCCTGCACTCTCTTAAAACACCATCCCAAGTCACCTCTATTATCTGGTCACCACATAAAAAAGAAATCCTCACGACGCATGGATACCCTACAAACGCAATTATGGTGCACGCGTACCCATCGCTCGAGCGTATCGCGGAGATACGGGACGCACACGACTCGCGGGTGCTTTATACAGCGGTCGGGCCTGCAGGCGATGTAGTGTGCACGGGTGCCGGGGATGAGAATCTCAAGTTTTGGAGGATATGGGAGGGGGTGGGCGCAAAAAAAAAGAAAGAGGGGAAAGAGAGGTCGAGTTCGACGACGAGGTCGGGGATTTTGTCGATACGGTGATACGCAAATTGCGCTGTGCATTATCTTATGGAAGTTTACCTACATACCCAAGCTGTTGCATGTACATTGATTGCACGAACGAGTTGAGGCCATGAATATATTACAAACTGCTCATTAAAATTGATGCTTTTCTAAAATAATTCTCGGGCTATATATCTTCTATTACATTACAAACGCCCATAGATAAACTGATTACGGTTAAATGCACAACCTTGCAAAAGCAATGGTATAAACCCTAACTTTGTCGCTTGAAAAGGCTGAAAATGTTGCCTTTCCGGATGCGGAATATATATGTGAACGCAAATACAGCAAATACCTAAAAGTTTAAAACCGATGAGCACGCTTGTGGGGTAGTCAAATAAGAGGAACGCACATTGAACACAACAATGCCCAGTACGATGCCCGTGTTTCGCCAGTGATGAGAATATAAGATGTTGAAACTGCTGAGCATGAACTGATCGGTAGTGCGGTAAGGGCAATACAGGCATTGAGTCGTTGCATCGGGGTTTGTGATGTAACCCCCTGCAAAAGATATGAATGGATCCAAATACGCCCCACAAGTGGAACCGTCAGGAGGATTGACTGGCACTAATTCATTTGACGCGCAATTGATCAGCTGTCCACCAATAGCTATGGGAGACTTTAGTAAAATTCAAACGGAAGCGAGTGTGCACTAACCTTGACCCAAGAGGCCTTCGACGAGGTACGTGAACGGGGATACCCTGTACATCCATTGCCACCAACCCAACGCACGGAAAGGCTGCAAGACACCGTTACTTCAGAGGCGTTAGCGATTGTACCGGTAAAAAGAGCGAATTAAACTCACAAGATGATGACGAATGAAAATACCGTGCTGAACAACAGCGATGCGATCACTGCGCTGGGTGCCATGGCTCCGACCGCCTCTGCGATGGTAGTGTAATAGAGGGGGAACACGATTCCATACATCAAATAGGTGTAGCCTGCTCGATCGGTGTGGAAACCGACCGTCCAGTACCAACAAAGGAAGAACAGCGACGAGCAAAGTATGTTCCAGGGTATCTCGACCAGGAGCTGCGACGTAACCAGTGCAGTCCAACTGTACATTCTGCTTGGACGCTCGCGGATTTCATAAATAGAGCGAATATTGATATAGATGGATTGGAGTTGCTGGGTTATGGGAACAGAGAGAATGGTTGCTAGGAAAATTGACTGCACTGAAATTAGCTCATGATTGGGGGCCAGCATGGAAAAAAAACGCACGAAAAGTTTGTTCTGTGTGCCTTGCAAGGTATCCTTTGAGTTGAAGAAAGTGAACCCGATAAGCAAACCACCCGCGATGTTAAGAATGATCTTCGCAATCAGGTACGTCGGGTTACGCCAGTACGCAAGGAAGTTGCGTTTCGTAAGTGCAACCATTTGGTGCATCCATGAAGTGGCAAATTCAGAGTGACGCTCCGTCTCGACCGATGGCCGTGCGCGACCTTCAGTGTGTATCCGTTCGATCTGCGCCTGAAGATCAACAGCTTCCGGCGATCGTTTCCAAATGTCATGCCAGTCGACTGAGGTATCCGCGGTTGCGCCGGCCCCAATGGTATCCAGCATGTACTCAGCACTTGGATACTGAGTTTAGATACAGTTCAAAGATGCAGATAAAGCAACTTACGGATTAGCATTAGCGTCACAGTGAGAGGCTCCGTTGCGCTCAAAGTAGTTCAGCAAAATGGAGGATTTATCGCCGATATCACCAAAATAAACGGTTTGACCGCCCTTGCGAAGAAGTAGTAGCCTGTCAAATACTTGGAAGAGCTCGGCGGAGGGTTGATGGATTCTGGATACAACGATTAAGTGTCAAATTAAAATCTCGTATCTAGCATACTCACGTGCAAAGGATAGCCTGTCCATTGTTTGCCAGCTCACGAAGAAATTTCATGATTGCCCAGGCGGACTGGGAATCGAGGCCGGACGTTGGCTCGTCAAGGAATAAAAGCAGTTTGGGCTTTAAAACTGTCAGCACGGCATCAAAAAGTGGCTGCAAAGGATGTACCTTTGCTGCGAGCTCAACCCCGATGGTAGTACGCTTGCGGTGCTCAACACCTAGTGATCCAACAATAGCGTCGGCATAATTATCAAGGCCGCACATGGTAAGGCACTTGTCCACGCTATCCACCAGTCTCAGTCGTGTGCGTAAGGTGAAAAATTGGTGAACATACTATGCTTCGAGTTCTGAAGGTGGGACAGACTGAGGTTGTCGTAGGCGAGCGGAGAACAAAAGAGCCTCGCGAACAGTCGTTTGCGGCAAGTGAGTGTCCATTTGTTGACAATAACCGCTGCAAGAGATATCAACGACAGATCTTGACTATTAGCAAGTTCACTCACGTCTGCGCCTGGAAGTCTGCGGGAACGGGCTGCCCGTTAACAAACCGATCTCCCATAACAACTCCGACATCGACCCGTTGAGCCAAAACATTGAGCAACGTCGTCTGTGATTAAAAAAATTAACGAACGATCTTGAGGATAAATATGGCGACGAACCTTTCCAGCGCCGGATTCACCCATGAGAGCCGTCAGTTTTCCAGGTGCAACATACCCAGAGACATCGTCGAGTAAACGCCGTTCTCCGCCAGATACCGACACGACGTATTGAATGTGCTGCCAGGTAAATATATCATTGGTTGCTGGCTTTTCAAGTGAAATGTAGGGTGCAGCAGCGTCGGCGGTACGCGGGGCGCGGTCGTCCAAAGATGGTGGTTGGTTAGATAGCTGGCTGGCCTTTTCTTCATCTTCCGTAGCAGCAGTGACATCCACTGCACGCGTTCCTTGCTTGAAGAGAGTCACCGCGGTATCAAATGCGGAGTTTGTGTTGTACTCCGCGGCGATGAGCAGGAACACGAAGAAGCCAATCCCAAAGGCAACGATGATGCCGTAATTCTGCAGATTATAAAATCTCAGCAAGGCCTTTTAAGAGTAAATAAAACAACTTACTCTCCAGAGATCACTATACAAGTAGCCGTATGACATTTCCACAAACCTATTGCCGTCCACAGTGGTCATGCCGGGCAATGATCCGACAGTCGTGCAAACCTGATTCGCCAAAGAAACATTCTCGTATCCTGGACCTTGAGGAATAAGTGTGCTGCAGGTGGCGTCCAGTGTGTGGAACTCGTTTGTCAGGACGGCCTCGAAGCCGTAACGAAGAGGCTTTATAAAGTGGTTTAGCTCAGATCACGAACGGAGAAAAGTATGCTCACGTTAAGATATGTTATCCATCTGAGGCCGCCTGGAATACTTGGGCGAGGGATGGTGTAACCGGTGTAGAGGGAAACGACCAGTACGGCGATGCCAGCCAAAGATGTTGCACCAGACTCATCCTTGAAACTAGCCGCGAGCATCCTGAAGAAAGCCTTCATCGTAGTGGTCATGGTGAATACTATCAAGAAAAATATGCTGTAGACCAATGTCAGTCAATGTTGCTTCAGTTACTAGATGCAGGGCATGCACTCACAAAAACTGGGATGCTGATTTTTGAAGGCCGACCATGAAGTAAAGGATGACGCAGAAAACAGCTTGAATGATGAACGTTATCGGGATGTCTACCACTGTATGAGCAAAAGCCTCAATGAAGGGGTAATACATCGCTGCTTTGTGATGGCGTAGTATGATAGGGCGCTGAGCGAACAATGCGGGGATTTCTGCCATCGCAGATAATGCGCCAAAGAAGAGAGCACTGCAAGGTTGTCAGATTGTCCCTTGGCATGGCCGAACAAGACACTCACAAGAACAAAACACCTCCCCGAGAGAAGAAGCCCGAGGTCGCATCAGGCAAAAGCAAAAAGACTGCGCCCATGATGATGCCTTGGAAGATCTGGGCACTAATTGGTAAAGTGAAATCAGAATGCCGTATGATGAATATCGTATCCAAACGCACCATAGCTGTACGACCTGTGCGGACAAATCGCCCTTAATGATTTGCATACGGCGAACCATAACAGCCCTAACTTGCATAGGGACAGATATAGTATACGAGTTGTTCTTGGGCGCATGATGAGAATGCTCCATAACTGCGCTCAGCCGATATGCAGCTTGGCGGTCGGGCTTGCCAACATGAAGTGCCCGATAATCGTCAATTGCCTGACGATTAAGATAGCCAAGCTGAGATGCCTTGAAATGAGCTGCCAACTCCTCGGCCGTTCTAGGCACCGTGCCTTCGAACCCTGACCGAATCTTACGGCCAACTGGGTCGGTGACTGATGGTTGGTGATCAGGGACGCGAACGAGATATGAAAGAGGGCTCGGCAATAGACGCACCACCAACAAGGAAATCTGCCGTAGTCTGCCGATTGTGGGGCTCATAGCCCATATCGATGAAATATTGACGGGCGGCTTTCGCCGGCCCAAAATATGCCATTTTGCCTTCCGCGATGATGCATACCTTGTCGAAGAGATCATACAGTTGCTCCCCGGCTTGGTAAATGGACACGATGGTTGTTAGATGCGCAATGTCAGTACCTAGGCGCAATGCTTGAACAAACTCGAGCGCGGTAGAAGCATCTAGACCACGAGTGGAGCTAAAAGTGCCGAGTTAACGCCAGAATAGCCTTTTTTACAGCAAAAGCTTACTTGTCCCAAGCACCGATCATACTTCTGCAAGACAGTGCCTCTGCAATGGAAACACGCTTCTTCTCTCCGCCCGAAACACCGCGAATCGCGGCATTACCGACGACGGTGTTCCGAACGTGCCCAAGGCCGAAAATTCTGAGGAGAACATCCAAAAATTGGTCGTTGAATTGCTTCCTTGACTGATTGGCAAAGCGGGTTTGAGGTGTGCGAGTTTTTATGGCAAAAGATAATGTCTCCTCTACTGTCAAGGTGGGGAAGTGAATGTCGTCCTCTGGGCAATAAATGACGTCTCCGCGATAATGGTTGTGAATATCTTGAGGTGTAAATGAATCATACGAAACATCTCCTTCGACAGCATGATACTCCCCACGCTGGTTAGCGAGGGTTTTGAGGAAGGTGCTACATCCTGAGCCAGGTTTTCCGAGAACGACTGTGAAGAATAAGGTTTCAAAGAGTACATGCTGTAAAATTCAGAAATGCTCACGTAGCATTTCGCCAGGTGCAACGACACCTTCAAAACCTGACAATATATCCCGCACAGGTGGATGACGAGCTTCACTTATTTTGCGCAAGAGGGAAGTAGGGCTAAACAAGGAACCCATGGTGGGTTGCAATGACGATCTCGCGCCAATGCCTACCACACGGAGGTCATCAAACACAACGCCGAGCTCACGCCATTTAATTTCTTCCTCATCACATCTGCAATTAATTGTTGGTTACAGCCCGGCGCACATTAAAGGGCCCTGAACATACCGCTTAATGATGTCCTTGAGATGTTTCTCAAAGCTGAAGTCCTTGTCCCCGACTACGGTTGAAATAGAATTGCGAGACTCGGGATCATTAGGAGTTATTTCGAGATGATTCTTAACGTCTCGAGTGTGATGACTGCTGGTAGGGTAAAGCTCAACATGCGATGATGCACTTGTCTCATTGATTGCAGGAGGCTGTAGAATAGGACTGAGGTGAGAAGCCTGTGAGGGGCTATGTGAAAGCTTGTCCATCCTAGAGAGGAGGGGTAGAAGTGACTACCTGTAAATTAGGCAGTGATGGGTTTTATATATGGTGGAGCTAGAGCTATAGCGCATCAAGCCGGACGAACGCGTTGAAAGGTTATGAAGTATTTTCTGACAAGCACTGGGCATTGCTCCTGTGTATGTAATTATTTCCCGAATGCCGATACAAAACGGGAATCACAAACGTTAACCTACGCAGCCACCGTCCGATGCTATATTCGGCTCCCAAATACACACATGCACACGTAATTTTAATGACAGTTCTACAAGGTCCCCGACTGTCCCAAATGTAAAACTTTAGTGTCAGACCACTTCACTTTTCAGGAATTTCAGACAAGTTTCGTCTCGGTCCATCTAGCTAAGTGCTCCCACCATAATGTAATAATGCGATTCCTCCTTCGAGCCTCTTCCGACTAATCCGATGGTATCGCATGAGATGCCGCAAACGCGGAAGTGGCGACGTATGCGCTTTCCCGAGCCCAATCACCCTTATTCGACAGTACTTGGTTGTCAATGAATCGAGTTGATGAGTAACCAGTGCTCCAGTTTTCGCTAGCACAAGGCGTGAATCCATGATGAAGTCGCGTTTGCCAGTGCAAATCTGAAAAGCACTTTGTCGACTCCTCAAGTCGGTGCAGATTGGCGCTCGGTGCCTCATGTGGGAATATATCTGTATCATAGTTGTGGGACCATGTGGGATCGTAGAAGCCATCCAACGTGCCTCGCCATCATTCAGCTGCGATGAAGCTGTACCCGTAGCTGTAGCGGGGTGAATCAGATTCTGCTGGCTCGTGATTCTTGCCACAGCGGTCAATCATCGCCAGTCACCGCCTAGAGATTCGTCCTTTGTAATGGAGCGCATGCGGTAATGCATTGCGTTTACGCTGCGAAGATTGTGGCATTTAGCGATGAAGTACCATTATTTCCTTGTTCAACTTACAGTTGCCAACCCTCCATTGTGAACCGCAATGTATTCTGGTCCATCGATAATCATCGAATATGGCGTGCTCCTCATCAGCAGTTCCTTCTCTGCTTGATGTTACTACTTTGGGAGTTCTCGCCAATGTCAAGAACCTGGAATAACTCTGTTACTAGCAGAGATTTGCGTATCAGTAGCGAAAAACACGGACAAAGAGCACTGACGTGTGGAGAATAGCCTTATTATTAGTCCAAAAAACTCACGAGTTAGAACTGGACGACAGATTGTCAGTCAAGACTCGAAATGTGCTCACCCCCAAAAGGTAGACATAGACGGTTGGCAGACTTGACTGGACGTAAGCTCCACTGCGATTTCGGGTGATGGATGGATAGGCCCCGCCCTCATCCTCGAAGAAGGTTGGGTGGGTAGAGATCGCATGCACTATGACTCATTCTCCGAGAGGAGCCATCACGGCCAGTTGCCTCGGGAAGGTGAGAGTTTGTTCCATTTACCACGTCGCGGGCTCGTTTGCTGATAAGGTGAACGGCATCGGTGACCACCAGATGTCATAAACACGGTGAGCTTCCCAGGCAATAAAACCCACGACATACATCGCTTGATTAGAGATTTAACCCTGCGAGTGCCACCACGTAGAGGTCTGTGAGAAATTATCGAAAAAAAAGTTGAGCGTGCAGCTGCTTCAGAGTGACAGTACGAGAGTTTTATATGGATGCCAGCGCGAACGCAGACAAAGTATTGCATTCAAAGAGTACTGCCAGCAACACAAGTGGGGCGCAAGTGGCACCGTTGTGAGTTCATAGATATAGACAACCACAGGATGACTGCCACCTATCCTCTATTGCAAATATGACGGTACCAAATGCCATACGTCAATATGAATGTGCCCGATTTACACACCTCATTTTCACGTGAAATATTCGCAGTAAGGACCCACCCTTGGTCTGTCAAGTGCCAATGTAGGGAACACGTCTACACCAAGCGTCGAATGTCCACCAAAGAGTTTCAGATAGCGGGATTAAGAAAAGGAGTAAGTTGCCTCACGAAGGACAATCCCATGATCCACCGCAGACTCTTCAAAGCCGCGGAATAGTGAGCCAATACCGCTCCAGAGCAATATCAACAGATACTAGCAACGGCCGGGGCTTAGAACGAGGTTAAAACTTGCAGCAGTCGCTCTTACTGTTGAGCAGGACTCACAAAATTCAAGGCAGTATTATTTTACAAGCCAACCAATAAGGAAAGTATGCAAACTCCAATTTGAAATCGAAATGTGCATGATGCGGCTCCGGCTCTGGATGGGGGATCACAAAGTGCGGTTTTCCGGTGACGAAGCATGATTGGGCGCCGGAAGAGCGGACTTGTGCTACAGATACGGCAGTCCTCAGATGAATTATAGCACGTATACTGAGAGACCTGAAGGATAACCGAGTCACGACTACCATAAAATCAAGATAGGGAGATACACTTACAAGAACAGCACAGCAAGTAGGCTGAAGCACGTTGACAATAAGTATATGTCGTTCTCAATTGGAGGACCAATTGATGATTGCAGGCGGCACTTCATGCCCGTTTCGGCTCATGCACAGTAATCGTGCTGCATTGTGGTCAGGATGTTTGAATTCAGCCCAGTACGCCTGTTTGCGATAAATTAATGTATGACTCGGGGTACTGTTCGATGACATCATGAAGTTATGATTTCGATGACCAAGGTCAGCAACTATGAAATCGGCAATGAAACTTACATCCGCGAACGAAAATATCACGATGAGTCGGAGGTCCGAGCCCTGCCAGACTCCTTTAGTACTAGGCAGGTGGGGGAAAACAACTCCTTTCTGGATATACTCGTGATCGGTGGATTGGGCCAGGTTAAAATGATGCGGTGGCGACGTGGTATATGTTATGTGGCATTAAACATACCCCTGGACTGTGTATTCGAAATTCCTTCGACAGAACGCAGATCAATCTTTTTCTGATTAATCTATGGATTAAATGGCACTCTGCCTAGCATGAATGAACGAGCAATGCCATGCTGTGTCATATCATACAAAAAGAACGGTTCAAAATATCAGTCATAGTGTGACGAAACGGTAAACGGAGACATACTCCAAATTTTCAACTACCAAGTGGAGCGCCATCAATTATGGCAGTCCAAAGTTATCACTAATGGTTCGGCGTTTCCCAGCAAAACGTTCCCGGCGCCATGCGCTTCCTCCGTTTTCATGACACAGCTTATATGCAGCATATGCTGAGCAGCTTCCTGTCCTCCGAGTCGCATTCCATCAGTCGCCATCTTGAATATACGACAAACTAACCGTAGTTGACCGCAAACCTTACATGCTTCCTTACTCACTTCACAATGACCTTGCCATATCCCGCTATCATTGTGACTGCCGCGTGCCGATTTTTACCGCTCAGGCCTCGTATTGTGCTGGACTCACTGCCCCGTCCCGTTAGTCATACCTCCTTATGCGAGAAACCGATGATCAATATCCAAAGCAGGCATTGGGGCAATCTTATCTTCAGCCTGACACCGCATGATATCCTGCCTCGCAACGAGACCCAAGAGAGAGATCAAAGTGAAAGCCCGGTGATAAACCGATCGATTCACCCTCCGTGTCCGTTGGCCTGGTTGCTAGCCGAATCGTCTCCCGCAGCAGGCTGTGTTCGGAGAAAATGGACAGATTTATCAGATGATAACCGACAGTTCTGAGTTACTGATTTCCGAAGGGGATCAACCATAACAGCATCTCTAGGCTACAGTGCGGAGGCCCAAGATTTCCAGCAAGGAACAAATGCACGGCACAAGTTGCTTAGTAATCAAGAACGCACTCCGAGTCTCCCCGAGCCCCTCAGAATTAATCATCTCATGTCATAGCGTCCACCACATGAATCACCTAAGGCGATACAACCAAATCATCGATTAGATGACCGAAATATGATGCATGAGTCACTGTCCAACCCCTTTCATATCTAACGAGACATCCTAGAGCGGCACGGACCATTCATCAGGAGATCTTTCCGCCATTTCGATGATTGTCACAGCTAAGCGTTTCGGTAAGGTAACATGCATCACCCCCGCATCTTCCTCAAACAGCAAAGGTTTTAGGACGGATGGACGAATGGCCCAAACAACGAACGGGAAGGTGCGTATTTGTCTACTTACTGGGAGTTCGAGAGGGTCATGACCTACAACGCACTCGTCAATCCACTCAGTCAGTCAGACCCTTATCATGACGCTGATTGACCCCAGCCTGTTGTATGAGCAAAGCCTCCTACACATGCACATGTGTGTACCACACGCCACATGTTTCAAGCGCACGCAACCTGGGGTAGGTATAATTCAGGTAGGTGACACTGGTAGGTAGTCCCTTAGCGAACCGATCCAGTAACAGTCGTAATGAGATTCAGTCTTCCTTTTAGCTGTTTGTGTCAATAGCTTGAATTCAAACAGCGAAAAGGAAGATTGACACGCGCTAATCAAAGCCAGGTCCTTTCGCTTTCACAGGTCTTCAGTAAGAGACCCTCAGGCTGGGCTTCCTCAGCAACGAGAGGTCTCTGGACAGATTACCTCGTCAGGGAACAGTAGTGCGCGGCTTAAGTTGTATCTGATCATGAGCTCAAGACACGGTAGGGCCATGATGACAGCACTGGTCTTGCCAGTGCACACACCAACCTATCACCAAATCGAAGGTCCAGAATGTACAATTCGAATTCCGCATATCAACACCAAGTATACAACGAAAAAAATCCTCCTGGCCAATATGTATGTACGATATATGCAACCTTCCCTTTGCAACATTATAGATATAAAACAACGAGAAAGAGAATGTAAAATATGTGACAGCGGCTCTAGAGCTATCTTTTGGCACTGGTTTGGCAGATGCTGTTGGGTGTCGCGAAATGAAGGGTCGCAGGAAGGGTTGGGGTAGGGGTAGGTAGTGAAGCGTGTGGTGGTGGCGGCGGCTGCAGAGATATGGATGTGATGCCAAGGCTGATGGAACGCTTGTGGGATGGGGTTGGGTGGGAAAGGCCCAGAAAGTGGGCGGGCACGGGCTCGGGCACGGGTATGCATGCTGCCAAGATAGAACGAGACGAAAAGTAAAAGGGCACAGTCCTTCAACAGCAAAAGATGAAAGCGCAACAAATCTAAATCTAAATCCAGATTCCAAATTTGGTCCAGGCCCATGAAAAGATTCCGGTACAGGTCTGTCATAAACCCGTGATAAAGAGAAATAGAGCTATTCCGTTCCATGTCCATGGCAAGGTGAGAAGAGGAAGACGGAGAGGAAGAATAGAAATAGAGCGCCAGGCCGCGAAAAGGAAATATGAAAACTCCAGGTCCGTTCCTTGACAAATAAACGTCCGAAATATGAATCCGTAATTGAAAGTGTACATTGATGCCATTGATGCTCCGCGTGTAGATGGGGTCGAGGAGGTATGATGTAGTTCGTCGAGGAGATTGTGATCCATCTGCAGCAAGGTGAACGTGCGTCCAAAGAACGCTGCGGGCAGTAAAATATTCCCCCCGAGCCTAAGAGAGAGAGTCTCAGGCACCAGAACCATCCAACCGCCTCCTTGGATCACAATCTGTTGCCCACGGCCTCCAGAATCCACCACTAGAACCAATCCTGATGCTGATGGTTGCACATGGCCTCACAGCACCCACCATATCGCCTCCAATCACCATCGCACACATCTGAAACCAAAGTTAACACTCCGACTCACAACAAGAAAAGTAACATCTCTCACCACTCACCACTCACAACGCAACTCCAACACCGCTAGGCCGAACAGTACTTGGCACCCTCATCCTGCTCCCCACAGGACCTGAGGAAGAGCGATACACCATGCCCGTTCCTGTCCGTGACTTTGGCCTATCCCCATTCCCTATCCCCATACTCATACTGACACTCCCCATACTCCCCATACTCATACTCATACTCCCTATACTCCCTGGAGAGCCAGGCATCACAAGTGTCCGCATAACAGGCGACAAAGGCAGAATCGGCGTGTTCGATTGCGTCAAGGGAGACTGCGGAGACTGCGACTGGGTGCGCTTGAGCTGATCATGCACGTTCCGGTTATATGTCAGTACTCCCCCTGGCCGTAGGGGCTGTTCGCCTGGTTGGAGGAGTTTGAGGGTGCGCGGGAGGGTGCCGCTTTCTCTCGGGCTTGTAGGGGGGTTTGAGATTGGGAGAGTGATGCCGCTGATATCTCTAGGGTTCGTGAAGGCGCTGGCAAATGGTACAGAAGATACACCCCCCTTTTGGCTGCTCTGCCCTGTAAGACTAGGCAAAGACGGGTTAGGCGTCGATAATGAGGTGTTAGATACAGATGGGTGGGGGCTCATCGACGGCCGGGGGGTACTCAATGACGGGCGAGGGACACCACCCAAAGACGGTCGGGGGGTGCCACTGAGCGATGGTCGTGGGACGCCTCCTAACGAGGGTCTCGGAACGCCATTCAACGAGGGCCTTGGGACACCACCCAAAGACGGCCGGGGGGTACTACCCAACGAAGGTCTCGGCACACCACCCAACGAAGACCTTGGCATTCCGGCCTCACCACCATTACCATTGACCTTGAGCCCCCCACCGCCCAACTCAACGGACCCGATACTTGACGCGTTCGAATAGGTCCTCAGCCTCGACAGCGAAGGTGGGTATTTCTTCGGGGTCAAAGGGAGCGGAGGGAGCGATTTATCGATGTTGCATGATGATGGCGTTGATGAGCGAGATGGCGGGCGTATCGTAAGACTCGAACCCATGCCTGACGAAAGGTTAGGACTTGTCTCCGAGAACGCCACCGGGCTCTGCGGCGTTGCAGGAAAGGAAATGGACAACGAGGAAGTAGAAGTGGTGCTTGAGCCACGACCAGTTCTGCCACCCGTACCCGTTCCGAGTCCGCTAGAACTCGACCCTGCACTATCGCGAAAGTCTGCACGGGTAGGTGTTACGCCGTCCATCCCATCGTCAAGTGGGATTTGGACTCGGATGTCGTCTTTGGGTTTGTGAGAGCGGGATTTATGGCGGGAGGTGAGAGACTTGGTTCTGCTTTTGTTGAGCGGGAGGCTTTTGGAGAATGGTCCATCGAGGATGACGCGTCCGTAATCCGTCCGTGTGGACTTGTCTACTCGGATGCGCCCGAATTCATCCACTTCTTCTTCGCGAAGGATAGAATGGGAGATGCTGTGTGAGAGCGGGTGTGGCGAGCGGAGGGACGAGTAAGATTGGGATGTTGATATGGATGTGGCGGATGAGCGTCGGGAGAGGTTGAGCGCTGAAAGACGGCGTGTGAGTGGTGAGGGGGCGTCTTCGTCTTCACTGTTTGGAGTGTTAGTATGTGGATTGGAAGAGAACTAGAAGGCGGGGAGCCCGATGGGGAACGACGAAAATTGGTAATGGGCGGGGCAGTGTCACCGCCCAGGGACAGGTATTACCGCACAAATCGATGCTCTTGGCACAGCGGAAGCGACATAAAGTGAAGATAAAAGCAGGTATTTCTTGCTCAAAGAGTCCGCCATTCGAAAACATCACGAATGCTCACCTATCACTCCATCCCAAACCAGTTGTGAGGCCAATACCACCTCTCAACAACCTGCCATCACGATGTCTAACGCGTCTACTAGGTGTGTCTCTCGAATCCTTTGGATGTTTGCTTCCAGTGGAACTATTGGTGACCAATGACGCGTCGGAATGGTTTGAGAAGGTGCTGAGATTGGACTGGAGGGAAGCTTGTGAGGCAATGGAGAGACGACTTGGATCTGGGGGCGGTGCTGGGAGGAGTTTTGAGTGTGGAGAGAGGAGACCGTGTCTGAGCATAAGATGGCTGAAAAGAAGGTGAGCGCGGTTACAAGATGGGTGAAAGCTCCGTAGGAGACGGAAGCGAAAAAAATGAAGACACTGACGGCAAAGGGGTATGGAGATCGATGCTTGAATCGGAGTCGAGGGCGTCTTTGTCTTCTACTTCAACCTCGAACTCGTGAGGATTGGGCAGGCGTTTTGAGGACCCTGAAGATCTATACCCATTAAGGCTACTTGCCCTGGAACGTGACTTGTTGGGACGAGGACGACGGCGTGGAGTTGCTTGTATGATGGCTGATACGTCTGGACTTGTTGAGCGAGGTCTTTCGAGTTGTATGGGGTGAATGTTGTAAGGACCGTCTTCTGATATTGGATGTGCCAGATCGTTTCTCGCGAGAGTTGCTGTTAGAGAGCGCAAACTGGATAGGCTGCCGTTTCTGGTTCTAGTTCTTTTCGGAGAGTGTGGATCTGAAGAGAGAGAGCGTCTTAGTTGGATTGTGTCTGGAGATGTGGCAGGTAGGGGTGGTAGTGGTGCGGTTGGTGGTAGTGAAGGTGGTGGATTATTGGATGTTGGAGAGACGGCTGCAGGTGATGGCGGGATATGCGAAGGAGGAACAGGAAAGGCTTCGAGGAGAAATGGGACTGGGGTGTGTTTGCTGATGACACGATGTTCTGTAGTAGTCGCCATTACTGTCGTCGTCGCTGTCACCGTCGTCCTGGTCATCGTCGTCCTTCAATATAGCTGAAAGACTAAGCGCTCACTCAAAACGAAATACAACAATATTCCCACGATCCAAATTTAGACTAGTGAATTTCACAACGTTGGTTGACCCGTTCTTCCAAGCATGTGCTTAAGTCTAACGTTGACAATTGAAATAAAACCGATTTTACAGTTCATCCGTTTCTTAGCAACTCCCTGCATTCTTTCCGCGGAATCTGCAAAATTTCCGCACAAACAACCAATTTTGACCTATAAACTCCGTGTTGTCCCCCTCACGTCTCGGTTCTTGCCTTCAGCCCTCCTTCATGACGACATTGTAGGCGCCCTCTACCGTGTGAACTATTACGTCATTCCATTACTTGGCAATTCTCACCAATACTCGCGGTGATCCAGCCTAATTTACAATTGGTTCTTTCCCAATCAGGCTACAACTCCGCTTATCTACAATTATCATCCGAGTCGAGCCTCTGCTCGAGGCGATAGACCCTTTCATTCCCGCTGAAATGCTTCTTCTCTGTCCACATGACTCTTTCTAGGAACTCCATATCTTTTGCATATGATCTCCCGCCTGCATAACAGGTTAGACTGCCCGCCGAAGAATGAATCAGGTCGTCGGTCTGATCAACTGTTCACAATTCAATCCGATTGGCAAGCGAACTCGACGGAGCCAGCGCGATCTTCACCTCAGCGCTCTTGATAAATAGATAACTTATCACCGCTCACCGCTCGATACCACGCCTTGGGGCCTTGGGCCTGACATTATCATCAGCTTCACCATTTGTGTGAGTCGTACCTTGAACACAAATTTTTCGTAAACCGGGAAAACGGTACACAAGAAGCTGTCCGAAGTGACGCACTGGTGCCAGCCCTCTGTATCGGGTTGTCTCTGTTCTTGATATTCTAGACTCCCGACTTACCACGCGGATCTCTCGGTCTTCTCAGAAAAAAAAAGAGGTCCGTGTTGATCTGAAGTTGTGACGGCTGTTTGATATACCGTGCCATCGTTCACGCTAGAGCTGTATAGCAGAACGTGAGGTCGATTACACCGCATGAATCCCTTTCGCATATGATATATGATATATGATACCACATCCCGTATTGGCGGGGACTCGACTGGATATTGAAATTGAAATCTGGCCCGGGTGAATGCGAACAAAAATTTATACGCACCTTTATGGACATTTACCATTTAAATGGTCATGGGTCTATCCACATTCTACACAAACGACGCTGTGTTTGAACTAGTTGATAAGTTCAGGAGGACGTAGGCTTGGATTTGGGTGTGACTTGAACTCAGAGTGGGCATAACGTTATGGTTTGAGGCGCGGAGAACACGCGGCGCTTGAATGTTCGAATGATTGTTGTGCTCTTTCGATCCTGCAGCCATGATCTTCAGTCTCTCATTTCTCCCGTCAAGCACGTGGCCAGTATACGTGGCCTCGCGTTGACGATTAGATATCTACATAGACTGGCATGATCATCAAGAACGAGATTTCAAGATGGTCGTAAGCACAAAGGTTGTTGCTAACCTGCCCACCATGAGATGACAGCACGCTTGACGACCAATAGCTGCACAACACTCATTTCGCTTTCATTTCGCTTTCTCTTCTCCGTTTGTAACCAATCTATCAGACTTCAAGCTTCAAGCTTCAAAGTAGCCGCTCAATTTGATCATATATGCCCATGGAATTTCATGTTCAATCATATCAGCGCTTCAGCCCCCCAAAATGACACAGTCGCCTCCTTCCAGCATCCGCATTGCCGCAGGCGGTCATGCGTTTTGATACGCTGGAAAAGACTGTTCCGTCCGAGTAAAGTTTTCTGCGGGGGCTTGTCGGGGTGGTTCGAGGATCGATCACGAATTCCGATGCTAGTGCATCGTCGGAGCTCAGGGTACTTTTGTAACTCGGTCGGATGTTAGAGTATAGCATTGTGATTTCGGGACTAGCTCGGAGCTCCTGGATGAACCTTCCAGTGCCCTTGACATTCATGCATATCAACCTCGCGGCATCTTGTGTGATCCGGTGCCGTGATCCACTAGCTCGTAGATTCTCTGTACAGTGCTGCTGTCCGCAGACTGGTCCTGGAGCATGTGGTCCGTGAATTTCGAATAATGCAGCGCTGATTTCAATTAATGATTGAAGATAGGATAGATCGCACGGCCCCATTCGGCATATGCTGGCCAAAGAACATATGACCAGTACCAGCAGAACTAAAAAAAATTAACGTATTGTGGGTATCGTAGAAAGTTCTGTTAAGTTGTGAGCAAGTCGTTCCCGTTCGCGGATGGACTTCCTGGCATTGAGCCTGACCAGCAGTTTAGCGAGCATTGTATGAAGAACTGGTCGACTCACACTGCTAGCATCGAGATGGTATAGACTATGGGCGAGAGGGTTAGTGTTTACGCAGCACACAGAGAACATCTAGCATCACTGACAATTTCCTACCACCGCTCCAGGCGCAGCGGTATAGAATTGACCACTAAGACCGTCCTGGACGTGATACTGAAATAGTCTGGACGGTTCCGTGATTTGCATTGATGAGAATACTTACCAGCACAGCCATGCCAGTCGCCACAAGACTGGGGGACAAACCATGTGAAATGAAAGTTCAGCAGGGATTGACACATACAAGGAAAACAATCCCATCTGAATAAAAATCCGCAACAATTCATTGACATGACTCCTCGTCCTTGACCTTTACAGCTGCATGAGTCAGACCATAAGCATTGCAGAGAGATGCATACCAAACGTTGTTTATTCGCGCCGGTCGCAAAGACCACCAGACTGTCCCTGTAATGACAGCATCGCATAATGCACTGGCGCAAGAAGCTAATTGCGACCACTAAATTCAAGCATGAATTTGTTGCTCATTAAAACTATGTTAAGGCTGACTGGACCTTCGTGTGGAATAGATCTTCAGGCCTTCGCGCGCTGAATCTTCAAAAGTATATGAGATATTGTACGAGCTGAATGAACAAGATCGCCTCACATTGAACCACTTAGGACTACAGATGAAGACAACAAGAAATCAGAATATTGACAGAGGACATGAACAATTGACGTAACTCATGCCACACACTGCAGCGTTCAAAAGTCAGAGGTCATGTGGCTGAGATCAAAAGAGCTCACCTAGTGATGCAGTGGCGAGTGCACACTGGAAGTTTGTTTTGTAGCTCTCCGCGACAGGAATGATAAACAGCATCTCACAATAATGCCTGTTATCAAGTGGTTTTGTGCCGTGACTACAGGAGCTCCCTGAAACTTTACTCTCGTAGATCCTAGAGTACTCACTGATCCAAACCCTGTATGCATAAAAACTTCCGACAGCTGAAGCGAAATTGGTATCGTCCTATAGGTAAGCAACGACATACCACTGAACAGCGAATATGATCCAATACTTACGATCGTTGTCAATCAATGTTGATAACAGCTAGATTGGAAAGACTTACCACCATAAGCACAGCGAGCTTCGTAGGGACTGTTCAATATGCAGTACGTTGCATCAATCAAAATGAACTTGCCAGCATCTGCCTATCCTCTTGGTGAGCCAATTTGTGCAGGAACAATTTCGTCGACTCACGATGGAAGTTGAGCTGTGCACTCGAGGGACACGCTATGACGGCACGAAACAAGCATAGACCAGTATGGCCCTATTAACGAGCATTCTTGTATGGTTTCCAAACAACTGCGAGACATCGTCATCGGCATTAGTGTATGATCAATTGATCATCGTGTAAAACGCCCACAAGGCCATCGTTATCTATATCACAGGTGTCGATTGACAATGCTTTACTTTGCAAATGAGTTGGGCTCACAAAAAATTTGAGTTTTCTTGAATCTTGCGGGAACCATCGCACGTAGAAAAGATACTGTCCGAAGACTGTCCCATAGAGCCTTTTAAATCCTGTACGTCAATCCTCAGTAGTAGAGACTGAATGGCACAAGTCCATACACTGTAGCTATGATAAATCCTTCGAAGTCCAGAGTTAGCTAGGAAATCAAGACTAAAAATTTAAATGCTCACCAATGAATCCTGGCTCCCACACTAGCTTCGTCACGGTGGAGTTGGCCGTCATTGTGCTTGATGAAAGAGAAACACAGAGACAAGCCGCAGAGAAGAAGTAGGCTCGGCTGTGCGATAGACTTACTAGTATGCCTTTATATACCTCTATAGTAGCTCACGGCATAGCTCAATTCTAAAATGTCGGTTAGAGACGACGCGAGCACACTAACCCTCATTAAACCTGTCCTAAACGACCTAAACCTTACGCCACGCCATCATTTTCTGATCCATCGAGCAATGAAGCCTATCAGAACACATGAATAACACAGTTAGTACGTAGCGTTATGTCCGGCCCCTAGGCTCAGCAAACAATACAATCTTCCTTGAAGCTCAAATTATACATCGTCTTGTCTACCGTTTTCTCAATCTTTTTCCAATCAGCGCGTCGTTGAATAAATTCATAGATATCCTAATGAAAACATCGTTATTTGGAGTTGTTACGCGATAGGGATGGAAAACCACATACCTCGGGTCGATATGCCCCACCATATCTTGTCACATCTCTCACAATCTGTGCCAGATCTTTTGCGTCTTCCACGACGAAGACATGTCCCAACATCTTCAGATGTGAGAAATCCGCAGTGATTGTAGGTACCTGATCATAAGGCATCAGGCGCCATGCGATTGGAATCAGCGGAGATGGACCAGACCTTGAGAGAAGCTATGAAGGTGTAATAAGCGTTGAGGTCGGCAATGACTTGGAAACCGCCATTCAGAGAGATGATCTGGCGTTTGATATGCTTCTGCAGTATACTATGCCACCATATCAGCCTCCCACAACAAGGTGTCTTAACATCTACACACTCACGCCAATAACCGAATTCCGACCTCTTGGTAGAACACTTCAAGTACCTCCTTGCTCGTGCTGCCCTTGAGAAGCTTGCAATGCGTGTCCAGGCATCGGATAGCTTCCGTACAGCCCTGAGTGGAACCCAATTCTAGTGGAGCATCTTCTGGGGGATAATATTCCCGTGGTTTTGTCAATGTCAGGATGATGTGCTCAACCTAACACACCAATGAATTTGCCAAGGAGAGTCGGGAGGGCACGATTACGCACCTGATTCATTAAAACCTGTGTTCCAGCATTAAGCCCTGCAGCAACACAGTCATCGAGCGTATTTTCAAAACGTTTCTTCTCTCTCACGACTGCATTCAGGAAGTCTGTTTTGTCGATGTATGGAGCCTGATACAGGTAGCAGAGTCTGGAGAAAGGTCTGTGACTTCAAAATGCACATACCAGTTCCTTGTCAAAGAATACTTGTACCATACTTTGAATCGTATCCCCTATGTGAACGAGCTCGAAGAATTGCAGCAGCGGTGCTACACTGGCAGTTTCTTCGTGTTCTGCTGGTTTGTATGAATCCATCCGCTCTGTCGCTCTGCCAATGCGGAATGTTGCCTTATGACAACTATACAAGCGAGTGACAAAATGAATCACTTACATTCCAAAACCTTTCTCTAGATGCCTGTTGCACAATACCACCAACATCTCGCAGAATGCTTCTTCGATCGTTTCTCTTACCCTCATTCCATAATGACCAGGGTACGACGCAAAGGTCTCTAGGCGTTTGAGTGCATCACGGTCGGCGTGAATCAACTGGAGGGCAACATCGAGGGATAACAGGAGATCCAGATTTCCCGTTGGCGCCAGCGTTTCTTTCATCGCAGATGCAGAGAAAGCCACGTCTGTTTGAGAAGTGCTAGATGTAGATGGCGCGAAGGAGGTTGCAGGAGTGTTTGTGCTAGCAATTGAAACAGTATCTTGTGCGAATGCTGAAGCTGATGAGTCTCCTACTCCACATCACAATCAATACTTACGTACATGGCGCCATAGAACCTTCGTCGACACCATCATCACCTCCCTCCTCATCAGCACCAATCTCAAAGATAGCAGCTTCTCCTTCAGAGTCCCCGAGGCCAAAGCTGGCATATTCTTTTGCGTTGTTCACCGATCCTGTGCCACCCACCCACCGCTGTGGATTGAGCATCGCGATGCCCTGGACCATACCTGTACCGACGGCACCAACAGCTCCCCCGACAGCTCCCCCTACAGCTACTACTCCGGCACCGACGGTACGTGGGACTATGGTCACGGGTAATAGGAGGACGTCAGTGAATGACGCTAGAACGTTACGCTTCATGAGGGCAGGGTTCTGCGCAGTAAGGAAGCGAGTCCGTTGTGCTTGCGTGGGTGAGCCATGTGATGCAAGCGCTAATGTCTGCAAGTTAGAAGTGAGGCATTAAACAAAATCGTCGGGAGTAGGAAGGGAGGCACGTACCGACCGGGCCCATTCTTTGCATATCAGCTCGAATGCTTGTTTTAATGATTCTATTTCCTCGTCAAGGTATTCGTCCATGTTTGACTCAAACATTATGAATCTACAGATTTACACAGTTAGGATTGCTTCTAACAGCGCTCTGAGAGAATGCAGCGACGATGAAGAATGTAGAAGAGCGAGCGTGCTAAGAATATAATCACTTACACAACATCTTCTGCCTTGTCTTTACCTTTGCCGCTGAAACTACTAGACACGGTAGTGAGAACGTCCACGATTTTCCATGCTTCCCTGAAACTGGCAGCCACTGCAGTGAGATAGAGAGTATTCGATATCTCTCTGGCACGTGTCAGCAGTGGAGCTATGTATTCACCAACCTGCACGCACCCATAGTTATGAAATGGGTGAGAAATAGACATGTCACAAACTCACAACTTCGTTAGCAACACGCTCTGCGAATCCAATGAGAACTCCAGCAGCTGGCGGAAAGACGAACACAGCCCTCGTGCCATGTTGTTCCAGCGCACGTATGACGCTAGCCATAAATTCATCCATAGGCGTGAAGTCAAGGGTATTTTCCTCGCTGCATGCCTCGTTTGGATACTCGGAAGATAAAGATCATGTAGATTACTCACGTAAAATTAGCTAGCGGATTCCAACGACCTTGCTCATACAATATCTCTCGCTTCTCAGCCCACACCTTACCCATTTCCCAATCCCCAAACCCAGGCCACACCTCCCAGCTGGCATGAGCAGCCTGTCTCATCATCACTTCATCTCCACGAGAATCAGCAGCATCAAAGGCAGTCAGAAGTGATACGTCAAAGCGATCTGTAGCAGCCTTCAGAGCGGCGAGAAGAATGTCCCAATTTCTTACGGGTTGGACGCGGGGGGAGAGGAAGCAGCTGAGTAGGCGGAGAGAGCGAGCCTGAGACAACAGAGATGTGCCTATGAGAGGTGTGAGCGCGGAAAGGACTGTATGGGGTGGCTGTTGCAGAGGAGCCAAGCATTTGTAAAGAATTGAATGAGCACGTATATACCGTGTGCGGAAAGTCTGCTTTCCTGGAGATGCGTCTGTGAACGTGAATGTCGTAAATGCAGCAGAAAGAGATGGGACAGATGGTGTGCGCGGGGCAGACGTGAAATCTCCGAAATCGTCATCTACAGGTATCGTAGGAGGCGAATATGTGCTAGCCTTTGGCTTTTGCTTGGATTCAAGGTCGTCTAACGTGTCATCCAGGGCGTGCCGAGTGATGGCTAAATCATTCCATCTCTGTTCCCATATTTTCTCATCCCGGGATAGACTAGCGGTTGCTCTTGATGCACGAGCATAGGCAGGGATGTCGGGGATGGGGAGATGGTTCAGGACAAGCAAGTGAATGTCAACAGGTAGTTTGCCAATCCATCGAGAAATGGGTTGGGCTCTGCTTGCCCTCTTGTTTGTTGCCGACGCTGATGATAAATAAAGCCGCGTCGGTTCGAGTGCAGTGAACTTGTCCATCAAAGCTTGCTCATCGTCTTCCGCAGTGTTTTCTTAGATGAACTAGGAAAAGATATCCCGGCGGTAATCCAAATGAGGAAACTCTACTATTAACGGGGATCTTTGTGGTTTAGTTCACTTTGCTAATGCCAGTCTCTTGCAATTCACTTACCTTCAAGCCCTTACCATGGTGACTATAGCATCTCCCCAGTCGAACGAAGCAGAGCAAAAGAAACGAAAGCAAACTTTAGAGCGTGCAAAAGCAAATCATGTACGTTTTCCATGCCTTCAGATACGGCTGACATATATCACATCTCTAATACGATAATCCCAGCTTTCGAAACAGTTACAGATGCGTCTGCAGTACGCAAAGCTCAAGGTTGAGCACGGATGGGTACGCTCTCACACTCTTTTCTGCCAGCTGATGTGGTGATTGATGGCTTGACGGTTGATTCATTAGCAACGCCAAAATTTGAACGAGGTTGAGAACCTGTATTTCCATCATTCGCAAGTACGCGGGCTGCGTCCTGTCGTACCAGCAAAGACCGTCCCTCTACTATCTACAAACTCACTCCCCCTCACCACATCCGTCCCAGAATCTCCCGATGCCGTGATGGTTGATGAGGTTTCACAGCAGGTCATCAATTGTCCAGTACCTCCCACAGATACTTCTCGACGGCCCACGTCCCCGCATGATTCTGCTGTTGAATTGACTGCGACTCCCATGCAAAACTCGGTCACCGATACCACCTCAAAATCTGCATCACACACAATACAGACTCTCCCCGAGAAGGCGCCCTCCCAGGATCTATCCCAACCTGCTCCTGCCCCTGTTCACCTCGATACGCAGTCAGCTACTGTCACCCAAGAACCACTAAACTCAGAAACAGTAGCCCCTTCATACAGCTCCCTCGATTTTAGCGACCCAGCAGTTATGGTAAGGTTCACAGAGATGCAAATGCAGACCCAACTTCAGCTTCAATTCCAGGCTCCGTCACACAACCAAACACCAACACAGATTCAAACGCACGCACAATCCCAGCCATACAACCCCTACATGCCCCTCAATCGACAGTCCTCCCAACCCCAACCCAACCCCTTCATGCCCCAACCCCTTCCTCAGTATTCCTTCACCCAATCCTACCATGCAACCTCGCTCCAAAATCAGTCCAGCCCACAAATATCTCATTCGCAGCCTAGTGCAAACTCGCAGTCTCTGTTTGTGAATGGAAATGGAAGCGGCCCGCTGACATATGACAGCTTTTGGTCTACACATGCCAGCGCAGGATCACTGTACCGCACCCACGGAGGTTTTACAGCGAGCGCCACGCCAACTGGCCACGTCGCAATGATCACTCCTGGCGGGCATGCGGCCGTGATGACAGCCGAGGGGGTGTATGTCGGTACTGCGGGGTATACAGGCCGTGTCAGCGGGTAGAGATCACAGTGCTTCGGAGTCGACTTTGCTATGTTGCTTATTCTTTGGCGTTGCTGGGTTGGACACGTCTCTAAGAACTATTCTGGATTGCTTCATGATGTTACGGTACATTCATACTTACCTCTTCGATCTGCTCCTAATGATATTTGCATGTTGGTGGCTGATATTACTGCAGACCCCTGGGCAAATTCTGACTGGCATGTAGCCGCTAACAGAAACAACAAAGGTGGCTTGAATTTGGTATACGGATGAATGACTATAGTACTCTACTTCTACTAACTAGCACATTACAAGCGGCACAGACAAACGCATGAAATCGGTTAATATATCATCCATCATCATCATGATCGTCTCGTCTCACTCTCGTCATCACTATCCACGTGTGCCAGGTAAAATATCCGCTACTGAAAAATCGAAAGTATGCAGCATTGAAATTGCAAGTATCCAATGAATGACGTTGAAGGCAAAGATCCTTGAAAAAAGGAATCATAAGAATATATCGCCTAGCCAGCCAAGGACTTTGAAAAGTCCCCATAGGCATCCACCAGCGATAATCGGTAGACTGAGATTATCGTCCACGGAACCCAAATCTACGTTCCAAAGTGAGCAAGCAGAAAGAAAAAAAGCAAAGCAAGAAATGAAACACTCACCGAGTGCTTCAGCAATGCCCGAAACTAAACCCGCGCACACAGTCACGACAGCAAGACCTACCCACCCACTGAAGACCTTTCCACCTTCTGCGCTTCCACCGCTGAACGTGCTCGATACACCAGCATCCCAGGACCACGTCAAATTGTCTCGCATCGGGCCGAGGTACGCCCAGAATCCGGCAGCAACGGCAGCGCCTGTGAGTGAGGCTGCAATGAAACCCGCCAGGCTTTTACGAGGGGCAAGAGGGAGACCAAGAAGTCGTGCAGGAAGCGGGGGCGTGAGTGGGCCCCAGAGACGACCGAAAGTGGATGCGGCTGTATCCGCCCAAGAAAGGCTGTTGGAGCAAGATGAACAGAGAATGACAAAACAGAGGAAAGCCACATACATAAGAATTGAGACGACTGCTATGTCGAGAGGCAACGCAATTAGCGCGGTGTTGGCGCCGAGAATATACCATATAACACCATTGGATGATTTCTAAAAATATGTGAAGTCAGAATACATGCTCAGTGTCGGTCACGCTTACCTTTTCACTATCCCGCATAAAGATGCCAACACATTTCTCGAAGGCATGTTCGAACAGGGGGTACTTTAGGCGGAGAATATCTATTGGGACAAGAACAGCAAGGGCAGAGCTCAAGGCAATAACAACCGTCTGTGGGTTGCCTTGGGAGGTGTATAGATAAATGGTAAAGAAACCTGCCAAATACCGCTCGTCAGACCAGAGATACAGGCGGCCTTCAGGGGAGTCAAGAATATACATACCAATGGACGAATGCAACGCCTTGCGAGGAATCTCCCAATCAATCTGTTTTTTCACAATATTGCGCTTATCAATTGAGCTGCCGGGGGGCAGCTTGCGCTCGCGTGCTATCCGCGCGTCGACTTCCTCTATGAGTTCTTCTATCGTTGCCTCTCCGTTCTGTTTCAATTTTTGGGAACCATCTCTTGCAGATGCCTTGCGCTTATGTCCCCTCTTCGCAGGCATTCCATTTGCTGGCTGCGGCGAGAAGACGAGGCTATTTGACGTTGAAGGGGGAGAAAAAGATACTTTTGGGGAGGAGGAGCGACGTGGGAGTGACGGAGTGCGAGCACGCGAGCTCGAGCGACGGGGCTGGTCGTGCGCAAGGCCTAGCGAGAAGGCGTCGTTTGCAGGAATCGTCATCCCGTTGACTAGAACGAATGCGCATAAACGTGGTGTTACCAAAGTATACCGCTCGCATCCGAAATGTTGCTCTGTTTGGCTACGTTGTGCTTCTGGCTCACGCTCAATACAGTACTTGAATCACACAAAAGAAGGTATCTGGGCTCAGTCAACATGCATAGCAAGCATGGCATGATTTTTGGGGCGACATAGCAATACAACACTAGTAGACATATCCGAGAAGCTTCCCACCGACGTTCTTGCGACGAGCCTCCTCGTGATCAAGAATTCCTGACGAAGTCGTCTGTTGGTACGATAGAAGTCAGCCTGCATTCCAATGTCAGATTGGGACCAGCCCACCAAGATGATTTTGCCGAAACCACGGGCGGGCAGGAGCAAGTTAACCCAGGATTCGATCTGGGTCACTTGGACATTGAAACGTGGTGAGATGACACCCGTCTTGTTGAGCCGGCCGTTGAGCTGGATCACAATTTTGCCAGAGCGGTGATCATCGATGATCTCGAATTCACCAATATAACCTGCAAGGCATCAATATTAGCACTTGCGCCCATGTGACCAAGAATGAGTAGTGGAAAATGATGTAAACTCTACAGTGAACCCCGATCCGTGAGACGTAGAAGATCAGCGATGTTTGGTTTTGAGAGATAAGTCAATATTTCGGAGAATTAAAACGAAGGCCGGGTAGAAAGTAAAGCCTCGTCAATCGTAGTTATAACTCCGAGAATCACACAAAACAATGAAAGAGGGATTTCAGTAGAAAACGTAGACACACCATGGCGCTGCATGACAGAGAGGAACTTCACAATGACCTTCGAGGAAGGTCTGATGAGAACCTGGCGCTTTCCCCGGCGCTCAGCGTTGACAATGTTGTTCTGGTAATTCAACCAGTCAACACAGCTTCCTTCATAGATACAATTTACTTACAAGGCAATCGTTCTAATACAAAATCATGATCAGGCTCGCCATATCAAAACACGTAGAACACTCACAAGAACAGAGATTCGGACCATTTTGAATTATCGAGGGTTGAGGTATGATGGGAAGGGTAACACTATCGAACGTGATGTGAGTACCTATGCTCGTCTGAGTGTCGTGCTATGGAAAGCGCGAGTCAAGACGAGCTGCAAGAAGGCATGGCATGGAACTGGTCAAGCCAAGAGTGCAGCACAATCATGTCGCATGTAGACATAAGCGCAGGCTCACCTTGCTGGCCTTGAGGATGTGCTGGATAATATGGATTCGAACATATTGGATTGCAAGCTCAACATGTGGCTGTGCAACTGTACAGTACACTTCAGCCACTGCGGAATTTACCGAGAGCTTCGCCTGAGTGATCTTAGCCTTCAGGCATCGACATCGTCAACGTCCTCGACACTAAAAATCCAACAAAATGGTGCGTGATCGTGTCAAGCAGATGTCCTTATCTCTGAGGCCGCGTTTAGGGTCGTGTTCGTACCAAAACCACCAAGAGGGCTGCCCGTGTGCTCATCGAAAAATAGTAAGTCTAATCTCTAACGGTTGACCGGGTTTCGGGGAGGGAGGATCAAAAGTCTGGAGGAAAATACAATGAACGACTGGGCTGGAGCAGTAACCAATTCTAACGTATGACGTACAGCTACCCCCGCCTCACCCTCGATTTCCACACCAACAAGCGCATCATCGATGAAGTTGTCAGTATCTTTCCACCCAGCCCACTTGTGCCATCTCATCCCTTTCCCACAGGCTGTGGTCCCCTCCAAGCGCCTCCGGAACAAGGTTTCCGGCTTCACTACCCACTTGATGAAGCGTATTCAGCGCGGTCCCGTCCGTGGTATATCGTTCAAGCTCCAGGAGGAGGAGCGCGAGCGAAAGGATAACTATGTTCCTGAAGTTTCTGCTCTCGACACGAGCGCAACAGGCTTGGAGATCGACAAGGACACCTCAGTAAGTCCTATCTCGATTTCCCTTTAGGCTATATCCGTATTCTTTTTCTGGCAAGAATTCTATGCTGACTTCTGACATTTTCTTAGGAACTTCTCAAGGCACTCAACTTCGACTCCATCGCTGTAACTATCGTACAGACTGTTATCCAGCAACCGGAGCGTCCTCGGCGGGAGAGGCGCAACGTCCCTGGCGCTGGGCGGTAATTTGTATGTTCTAGGTGTCACCCATAGCCTCATGTCATGCCACGCCATGTATATGCATGCGATTACAACTACTCTGGTTTCTCTACTTTTTCCTATCACAATCTTGCCCAGAAATCAGGCCTCATGCCTTAAACGTTTCTCAAGCTGCAAGCAAGTCCTGGAGGCCCTCAGAATTGCCGCATTCACCTAAAAGGAATCCTTCTAAAATGCATTTGTATTGATATGAATCGATGTTTGCGTGGAGAAACCCACGTCTATACATGCTAGTGCGGAATTGCATGTACTTCAGCTGCAGCTACAACATCGAACCCTCGTCGAAACAAAGCGCTTTCCTACTCCTGAGCATGAGTACGTATACATGAATGTGATAATTCCCAATGTGTTCAACTGCCAAGTGCCTTTGTAGCCGTCTCGTCTCAGCGCAAGCCAAAAAAACAGTAAAGGGAGGCATAGAATATGAGGACTATGTATGGTGATATTGAAAGTACAATTGTCAAGGCGTAAATAAGGATTCCGTAAGTGATGCGGCAGATCCAAAGACCTCACTGGCCAGCCAACGACTGCAGGTGAAAGCTTGTGAGTAATTTAAGTAATAACAACAATATCTCTGCTGGCACAAACGCAAGGTCGACCGTCAACGTATGGTTGGTATAGTAGGAATCTCCATTGGGCTGCAGCAAACTTCCCGTTGTTGTTCGCGTATTGACTTCCTAGCATTGAGCCTGGCCACAGATCCATGAATTCAGTAGGTTTTGTGTAAAGGAATCTTCTATCCACTTACACTGCCATCATCGAGTTCAGATAAGCTAAGGCAGTTGTGTTTAGTGTTTGCACAGTGAGCATGCAACATACTGACTTTTTGCTAGTAGTGATCCAGGCAAAGCAGAATAGAACTGGCCGATATCACCATCCTGAACCTGGTACTAAAACAGTATTGTTGTTTATTCCCGCATGTTGCATGAACGACAAGACTTACGAGCGCAACCATCGCGATTGCCACAATGCTGGAGAACTTCGTGACGGGAGTATTCGACACGTTTGTAAGGTTACACATACCAAGTAAATAAACCCATGTGGACAAAAATTTGTGTCAGTTTATTGAGATAATCTGGCTTCGACCTTCAACCACATCACATGAGTTGGATCACAAGGGCGGAGCAGAGACTCGTACCGCACATTGCCTGTTCGGGCAGGACGCAAAAACCACCAGACCGTCCCCGTAATGACAATATCACACATGGCACCAGCGATTGCGGAAACCTGGCACCACTGAGTCAAAGTATGAATGCCTAGAGGTTTTTCAAAACTATTTCATAACCAACCTTTTTGCCGAATAGATCTATAGGGTTTCTCGTGTAGGATCTTTGAAAATTATATAGTAAAAAATCATGCGAACTCGAAGGCAAAAGCTTACATCAGACCGCCTGTTACTAGAGACGAAGAAAGCAGTATATCAGGATATTGGCATCAGGAATGAAAGGCGGACGCACTCATGCCAAAAACTACAGTGCTGAAGAGTCAGATGTTGAGTATTTGGAATCGAAAAAACTGACCAAATGCTGTAGTGGCGAATGCGCACTGAAGGTTGGTGTTACCCCGAGAAACAAATAATGCAGATGTGGTCTCACAATTATACCTGTGAGCAAGCGGTTGTATTCCGTGACTGAAGAGAGGCGTTAGAACTTTGAGTCCCACAGAGAACCTGAACGACTCACTTATCCACACTCTATGTGCATAAAAGCTTTCAACATTCACATCAACTGCTGTATCATGCTGCAGGAAATTAGCCATGGAAACACATACCACTGAACTGCGAATACAATCCAACACTTGTCGATGTTATTGAAAATTAGTGACAGCAATATATGGAAGCAATATATGGAAGACTCACTGCCATAAATACACCCAGCTGCGGCAGCCATGATCAATATGTAGTAATACATCGATGTACTAAATGTACTTGCCACCATCTGCCTATGCTCTAAATGAGCCGATTTGGAACTCAATGTCGGACAAGTCTATGGACTTACCAGGGAAGTTTAGTCGTGCACTCAAGTGACATGCTACGACGGCACGAAATAAGGATAGACCAGTACATGCCTATTAGGGCATATTCGTGTATTGTTCCGAGACAACTGTGAGACATCATCAGTGTACACTCAAGCATGGTCAGAAGAACGTACAAGACCCCCATTATCTAGCGATTAAAGACGTAATTAAGACCAAGGCTTTCATGAATGTGCAGAAATCCGACTCACAAAAAATTTGAGTCTTTTCGAATCTTGCGGAAAAGATCTGAGGTAGAAGATATACTGCCCGAAAGCGACCCCATAGAACCTTCATAGTAATTCTGTATGTCAACTTTGGGTAGAGACTGAATCTCAAAGCCATACGCTGTAGCTATCATACAACCTTGATCTAAAGTCAAAATCGAGGTACATATGATGGACCATCGGAGGACTGACCGATTGCCCCAGGACCCCACATAAGTTCAACGGAATTGACGACCATCGTGTCGGGATACTGTCACTGATTATGCCTCATGCATATGATAGGCTTCGTGCAGGCACCAACTGGCAGAATTTTCAACTCCGCTTCCCGGTTAAACGTTAAATGTTTAAAGTCAGCAACATATCCTACCTACATACCCTGCTAGCATCCTTAAGCTGGGGGCCTGTGGCCTGTGCATGATGGTGTGCTTTACCTTCTAGACGCCAGGTGCCGGTTAACGTAGCTTGCCGGAGCCCCCTGGTACCTTCCAGCTGCGGAAGTGAATTAATCGTCCCTTTCGTCTATAGCCTACCATCGACAAACGAGTTCAAGTTTGGCATAGCTCGCACGCCCGCATCGTCGTTATTTTTATTTATCGCGGTATATTATTATCAGTGCATCGCATTAATAGATTAGCATTAGCGCTTTTGCACCGTTATGCCTATAAGAGTAAGCAGGCCCGCATCTGCTCGCGTTCCATTCCGAGCTAATAGAGTTCTGCCTATTAGATTATATACCAGACGAAACTGCATTCAAAATTAATATTCCAGTTGGGTCTCGGCCTTTACTTGCAGCCTCATGAGTTATGCATTATGGGCCAAGGCCAACAGTTCTCGTTGTCTAGAGTATTCGATAATGCTCCGCCACAGTCCTGAAGGATTTGTACTATTTTGACTGCGCCCAAGACGCAGTCAAAAAGGAAGTTGCTCTCTGGCCGAATCTTGTAAAGTGGCGTACATTCTCTTGTATGCATCGTGGAATTTATTAACAGGATTGTGACAACTGTAGCCAAGGCGTGGCACTACTTTCGAGTCAAGTGCTGAACCAGCCTTTACACTGACATCCCAAAGGAGCACTCTCGGAGCTCCTGTCCTTTCCAGCACGGTGATCTGAGGGCCAACCCACCTAGAGACATAGCTGCGACCGCTGTCGTCGGATCCGAGACATTGTGGAGTGAGAGTCGCCAAGAACCATTAGGTCCGCAGTGACCTTTGCCAATTAATTGGTCTAGGGGAGTATCTAGTGAGGACGACTCACTTTCAAAATCTCAAGCTCCTACAACAGCCCTGGCAAACCACAAAAATCAACGCATGGTACTATTAGCATGCCTGAAACCGAAGTTGAATATGCTGGCTACGACAACATCTGAATCAAGCTCAAGAGCAACATAATATGATATTGCTTGGGAGAATTAAATTATATGTATGACGAGGTGCACGATATAGCTGATGTCGAAAGTCAATACTCTAATGTCGCACCGATGACCACAGACCCCCTGCCTTTGAGGTGGACTCAGACGCGTCAAGATAATATCAGTCTCAACAGCAACATGGACATGGAATGATGAAACACATTCCTCCGCCCTAGCACTTGACTTTCAGCTCGTCTTTCTTGCAACTTAGAGCAACTTACGGGACAAGGAATGCAACCCCCTCTCAAACGCAGTGGCGAGTCCGTTTGCTCCTCTTTCTGTAGGGGCCTGTTCTGGGGGGAGGAATGCAAGAACATGGACGACGAAGAAGGTTGTGAAGAAACGATTTCTCTTGGGGCAGAACGAGCTACTGGAGGATATGTAACAGAGTCTGCGAGAGGAACTGAGCTGGAACTCATTTGTGTGAAAGACGGTCGAGTGAAGCAAGAGTAAATGGACACCTGCTCCATGTATTTATTTCCAAAAATCAATGACGTCGTAAATCCTAATTATAACTTCCTTGTGTAACGTTACAATTGGTTGGTGTTTGCTAAGGAATTTATTAGTCAGCAATGGATATGTGCCTGCAAGCTTAGCAAAACACCCTAATACCAAACGCAGGTTCCGTAGCCAAGATGGGAGCAAACTGCGGGCCTTATCACCAGACCATCATCTCCTCTCCTACTTGAAATCAAAGTAGTACGCAATGTCAACCGAGGATCGAATCATTTTCCGTCAGGGTAAAATATGTCGTGTTGGATCGAATGACGCTTTACTGACTCAATTCAATATTCCAGGGATCAGTAGCGGCTTCGCTGGACTCGAGGTTGCCAATTTTGAGCACACTTTTTCCAGATTGGCGTCAGACCCACAGAATCTCTCCATCTCTTCTCAAACACGCCAACAATATGAACCATTACTATCCGCTGCTGCCGCACCCCTGATCATCTCTAACGCTACTGCTGAGATTGACCGGGCCATCAACATACTCCAGAGCATCTGGAACCCGGTCAAGCAGGATCCTGCTGTAGAGCAAGGCGCCCCGCCACTCAACTATTACAAGACATCTTACGGCATATCCCTTATACGCGGGGGAGAACCAGTGTGGTCAAACTACCTACCTGAAAGGGGGGTTCGTCCACCAACCTCCGAGGGCACAGCGAGCGCTGAGGAGGAAAGTCAATTTGGGGATGTGGTCAACATTCTCCAAAGCTTAGTGCAAAGGTCGCAGGCAGCTTGAATGGGGACAATTTGATACCTCTCTATAAGATCAACTCAGGTAGAAAGTCGTCCGGATGCAACCAGGAGGTAGATTAGACGGGAGGCTAATGTAGACATAACAAATATCATAACTTGTACGACGGGTATAGGATCAGAGGAATGAACCGGCTTGCACGCCGAAATTGCAAGAAGAAAAAAATCATTAAAAGACATCTACCAGGCCCGCCATCTTTGCGTATTCATGAAATGTTTAACGATTCTGCTGCTGAATGGGCATGCCGTCATGTTCGTCACCCGCTAGCTCATCGGAATGCTTCCGCGTCTCGTCCTGTTCTGGTGGTTTCATTTCCTCCTCATGACTGGTCTTCTGAGCATCAGGATCAGGGATCTTGGAAAGGAACAAGGACAGCATGACTGCCAAGCCAGCCCAAGGAATGAGGGATATGAAGCTCCAACGGACACCGTTCCTGAAAGCGTCACGGATAATTTGCTGCACAACAGGCGGCAGACCGTCGAGTGACTGGATGGAGCCGAGGCCACCACTGTTGTAAAGCGCTTCAAGAACATCGAGATCAGAGGCTGATATAGTGCCGCTTCGTATCTGTCCTAAGATGTAGGAATTGACTTTGGCGTTCATGACGGTAAAACACTGTGCTAGACCGACGGTCCCACCAAAGGCGCGGAACTACAAGATATCATTTCAATATGCGCACCATACGGCATGACGATACAACTCACGAAAAGTAACAGAGCGTTAGTTACGGCGACATGGTCTGGCATCAAAAAACGAGCTTGAACGACGTTAGGGCCAGCTGTGAGACCAACCCCGAAACCTGTCATACACATGAAACTAAGTTCGGATGTAAGTAATCAGCTTTTGACTAGTATATGAACGTCGCACCCATTAACAAGCCCTTGTACATTCTTCTGCATGCCCATCTGGATGAGACCTAAACCAACGGTCATGATTGTTAATCCAGCAACAATTGGATAAATCGGCTAGAAGGATCGTCAGATATGTATATTTTACGGCGAAAGACTGTAGCTGTCTACCTACCTGAAGCGCTTGATCAACCGAATAGAAACCAAGCTACCACCACCCTATCATAACAGTGAGACATTGGTGATCCGATGCAGTGCGAAAACATACTAGGCCAGGAGCAAAATAAAGAAGTTGTATACCGGCTTGATCAGGTGGCAAGCCAGAGACGATGGTCATAAATAATGCGACGAAGTAGAACATCACAAACATGACGATGCCGGACACAAAGCAACCATACTGCAAGACACAGATGTCGTAGGACCGGAAGAGTTCGAGAGGTAGCATGGGCTGCGCGTTATAAAGTGCCGAAATTGCTACAATAGGAGCTTGGTGCTTCCGCTCCAAGACGACCTCCCAAAGAATGCAAGCCGCAAATAGGATGACACCGATGATCAAGCAGACTATGACGCGAACAGTCTTCCAGTCGTCATCGGGGCCCCAGTTCAGCGCAAGCAGAATGAGGATGCCTCCTAAAATGAAGAGGAACGTTCCAATCCAGTCGATGAGGGCTAGCTTGGTGATCCATGTCGTAGATTTGGCAGAACCCGGAAGTTCCTCGGATGGTTTGGCACCTTTAACACGTTTACGAAGCAAAAAGAAACACAGAACCATGGCGAGAGTAGCACACGGAAGGCTATATTTCCGTTAACATCATTTTGTTGGTTGTGACGGGAAATCCATACTTGATTGCGAACACCCAGCGAAAGCTAGTCGTGACTAGGAAACCACCGATGAGGGGGCCTATACAGAAACCGAGTGCATACAAGAAGAACATGGCAGATTGCTGGACATTATTCGTGTCCAGTGAGGATGAATCTGACAATATTGTCCGCATAATCTTGCCAATAATTAGAATGTTGTTCCTAGCCGCAAAGAGAGCACATACTGTCAACAAACCAGCGGCTCCAATACCGGCTATTCCTCTGCCAACCAAAAGCATTGTCATGTTGACAGCTCCCGTACTGAAGGCACTACCGACAAGGAAAAATAAAAGGGATAATTGAAGTCCAGAGTGACGGCCATAAATATCGGCAATGGATGCAAAGAAGGGCAAAAAAACTGTTGACGCCAGCAAGTATGACGTGCCGATATAACTAATAGCGGAAAATTAGTAGATGCCCTTGTTTCAATTCAAAAGTATGAGTGCCTTTGCAGGTTTAAAGCGTTAAATACAGACTAAAAGTGATGTCAAGAACCAGTAGATTGGAGAATCATAAAACGTACTGCAATGCGAGGTTGTGCAGTGGCGACGACTGGATATTCCAATGAGGTGAGACGACAGGCAGAAATACGAAAATAACTTGCCCGTATAGTCTAAAGTTTCAAGTATGACTGGGATGATCAAAGCGCACAACAACCACCAATCAAATTGCTTCCAGAAACCGCCCTCCTTGATCTTACCAGGTGGTTGATCATCGGAAGGTTGTGAAGTAGTAGCTACAGCAGAAATGAGTCAAAGGCCCGAAATAATGCAAAAAAGAAGACAGACCTGCATTCTTGCCCTTCAAGCGACTGAAGACAGACTTCACAAAAGCCATACAAGTAGCTAAGCCCTATGAACAGCTTGCAGGTCACCTAGATGCGACCACTGGCGGTGATCCTCTATATAAGCAGGAAGGAAAGCGGAGTTTTCTTCATGATAGGCTACAGCACTACCTTAGCGACATTTTAGGGGAGCGCAGCACGCGGCCGTCGAAATGGTCAATATTATGTTCCGGAATATTATTGGGAAAGAGTTTGACTGAATGCACAGCCACCCCTCATGGGGCAGCATTGATGCTTGTAAGTTATTGGGGAGCAGTGCAATGACTCCGAGCTACCGCCAATCAAGTTAGCCGCAGTCCAATGTGACTGCAACACTAAAACCGTGGTATGGCATACTATTACTTGTTCTGACTGCGCAGTCCTTTCAACGTACTGCTGTGGCAGGCAAGCGAGCAATATGCTAAGATCTTCCTATATATCACGCGCGCAGGCATAAACCTGTGCGTTGTGCTCAACGGCGCTCCCTGTCCAGTAGTGTTCTGCTGAATACAGCTTTCAGGTCCCTTGCGTTCTGCATTTCACAGACTTGACAGATCTTGAGACACTCTTCTAGCCATGCTATTACCCATCTTCTTGCTGATCCATTTCACCTCCCAATTTTTCAGCCCTGACGTGACTCCTCATATGTCCTCATACTCTATTAAAACCAGTTCCTGTCGACCAGCAACCCACATCTTCCTTTTGCCTACGCTCGAATCCATACTCTATGGCACGATCATCACCCACACCATGCTTGACACCACTGCTTGGCTCCTTTACAGAGTAATCCATTACACCTTCTGCTAGTTCTAGCTGAACTGATCCGGCTCTTCTGCTCACCCGCTTTATTCCTTTTCCCAAAGTTATTCGGGTACCAAAACTGGATCAGCATATTCGGCCAGATTATTCTCTCTTGTGCAGCATCCAGGTACAAGATCATATACGGCACGCCGAGGTCCGCGGGCGACATAGGAAGAATCGGCAGTGGTGAGGCCTTAAGGGCTCAAAAAGCACCTCTGCAAGCTCGCCTCTCGCGTTCGGCGTGTTCCTAAGCTTGCACGCAGCATGGGTGATGTTCAGTGCATTATGGCCAGAATACACAAATGAGCTCAGACGTAGCAGCAGTGTTGTACTTAGGAATAGCACAGAACGTGATGGATTTTAGGGTGCTAGAAACCTTGATTCATCAAAGTTCTCATACGCCGCAGTCCAGGCATCATGATGCTGTCACGGTGTACTCAGTGCCATCGGCACAGACGCGCACGTCGGCCCACACCCTGATCTATTACGGACGGCCAGAAGAAATTCCTTATCAACAGATTCAGTGACTACTACCAGCTCCATCTACTACCATGGTCACCTACATCCCTTGGAAAGTTGTCCTTTCAGCGAGCTCTGTACTCGTTACGTTCGGATGCTGGCAGCTAGGAAAGCGGGTCTGGCACAATCTTAGGTCGCCCCTGCGCGCACTACCAGGCCCAAAAGGCACAAGCTGGCTATATGGGAACTTGAAGGATATCTACAATGTGGTATAGTGATCCATCAATCTCACCATTCCGTCGTCCTCATTCAGACCTCACAGGAGAATTCAGTTCTTCACGAACAATGGGTTGGACAGTATGGCACCACCCTGAAATACAAAGGCTTCTTCTTTGTATGTTCGCTTCCTCCTGCGTTACAAAATTACCATCTGAAATGCTTTTCACAGTCAGACCGTTTGTTTACGATGGACACTCGTGCACTGAACCATGTTCTCACCCATAGTAGCGATTATCAGAAACCCCCTCAAGTCCGCTATAATCTTGCTAGAATTTTGGGCGAAGGTGCGCATCAGTGTGTCTACTGTTCTCCCGCAGTGTCTGACATGGTCTCAGGTGTCCTGTTTGTTGAAGGTACGATCTCGTCTGTATGATATTTACCCTCTACTCATTGCAGTCTCAAGGGGCTCAACATCGTCAGCAGGTATGTTTTGACATGTATCTTATCCTCCCGACGCTGACGACATGTCTCAGAGAAGGATTATGGTACGATTCACCTATGTTTGCCTTGGACCAATTAAC
>KN835308.1:0-53958 GCA_000827255.1 Suillus luteus UH-Slu-Lm8-n1
GGCAGGGCTAATCCTACTGAGGGGTGACATGCACAACGGTAAGATGGTGATGATAGGGATGGGAAGTAGGGTTCGGAGTATGGGATATGACATGTCTGCTGGTTGTGCTGCTCCTGCTTCTCTACTAGTTGATTGCCCTTCAACTCCGTATCCACTTTCGTGAACTCTGCCCAATTCTTGTACTCCTCGTCTTTCAACATATCTTTCACTACATCTGGCAGCTTGCTGCGGACTTGCCAAATCATCGATGTGCTTTGCTCAATGCCTGCACTGGTGGTGAATTGCAGCATCTTTGCTGCCCATGCAATGTGCGTCCAACACTCTCTGTCATAGAGCGTCGTCTTCTTTCCTACCTCCATACTCAATAGTACATGGTTCAGTAGGTCCCTTTCATACTCTACTCTCGTTTTTTCCACAATAATGACTGGTGGCCAGCATTTCTCAAATGCTGCTACAAATGCAGTCCATAAGTAGTCCCCGTATGCATCTAGCTTGTCGCTAAGCTGTACTACAGCCTGTTGGCACATTGCTCAGTTGAACAATTTCAGGAAGTCAGCGGGATTTCCTGACGCTCGTCTGTCGCTGTGGAATATTTAGGGGGTTTCCATGGGCATGGTGACCTTTGGCTGGGTGATGAGCGCTAGTGCAAAGAATTTGTTGAGTTTGTAATCAGGTGCTGCAGCGACGGATGAAAATGGCTCTGTTTTCAAGTAATGTGGCCTAGGCTTGAACTCTAGCCAAGGCGTTTTGAAGTCTAATGGTGGGACTTCTAGTTCTGGAAATAGGATGTTGTTGTTGTCTGTCTCGCTGTTGTCTAGGCTGCTAAGGGAGGATACACTGGAGGGGGTTGTTGTATTTTGCGAAGGTGGGTCCATAGTATCTAACTGGGAGGATGATGCTGATACTCCTGCCGACCAGTTTGACCAGTTTGTTTTTGAATGTATGTTGGTCACTGCTTTTCCTGCTGTTGTTCTGGGTCTTAAACTTTCAGTAACGAGCATCAGGTGCCCATGTAAAAAAATGGGATGGACGTAGCCTTTTTGCTATCTCTTTTGGTATTAGTCAGTTTTGCGATGTAATATGATTGCAGGTTTCTGCAAATGGCTTGTTCGCTGTTTTGGATTGAAGCTTCTTCAAGTTCTAGAATCTGATCTGATGGCTAAGCTAAGACTGCGGGTTTGTGACTGCTAAAAAATGCTAAAATAATGCGGGATAGTTCGATCTGCTCTGTTCACCATAATGGACAAGGTCGAGGTGCTTGATGTGTGGACTCATGTGTGATGTGGATCGTGCTATGGACATGTGTGTGTCTAAGGCCTCAACCTTGCTGACTCAGCTCTCGGAACCTCCCATGGTACTGCTATATAACCAGGACTATGGAGTGGGGAGCACAGCGGTAGAAACCAAGTGGAGTTCTTATGGGTTTGCTAGTACAAGCCTATGGAGCAGATTTCCTCTTGGGACACCTCCACTCTTGATCGACTTTGGTTTCCACCCATGGATGACAAAATTTCATTCAACTTCATTGATCCAGACGATGTCCTCAGGGGTGTCATATCATTCCTATATTCTCCAGAGGCAAAAGACATGATGATAGATTGAGGGTGTCAGCATGTGCGGGGGACAAAGATGGATTGGCACAAGTACTATGTTATGATGAGAATACCAGGGGTGGACTAACACTCGAGGAGCGCTTCAATTCCAGTGACATGTTGTTGTCTGAATTTGGTCAAATGTACGATACTGAGCTAGAAATAGATTACAAGAATTAAATGATGTCTGTGACCATGCTTTGCTACCACATTGGTGCACAGAATCATCCCATGGCGCTCAAATGGCACTTGAAAGATGCAAATTGGCACTCATTTAAGGTATATGTTATAATATACACGTAATAACATTGCCATGAGTTGGTAAGTCTCAAGCCAAAGTAGATGCCTTTAAAGTTGAATATTGATCTTGAATATTGACCAATGATGTCTTTCTCAGCAGGCTACCATACTAAATGAATGGTTTCAGTACTGAGTTACAGGGAAATACAATTAGGACTTACTGATGTGTACCAACACCCAATAAAATGTGGCTTTTCTGTGAGCTCAGCCACCACCATGGCAGTCAGTGGGTCTATGCAACCATCACATGCTCTAACATGGGTAGGCTTTTCTTGATAAAGCCATATAGACTTGGCTAAGGTACTGGTAGATGGCTGAGAGCTCACTAAAATAGATAATCGGTATCATTGAGTTAGAACACATGATCAAAACTGACTTGACTGTGTGTGGCACCAGGTGGCAGTAGCAAGCGGCAGAGAGCATGAGGCAGAGACTAGTAGGCAAGTGGTTAGTAGAGATGTTAGTCAAGGAGAGATGAAAAGCTTACTGTAAAGAATGTAATATCATTAAGTTCACGAAGGGATTTGAGTTGCTATACTACCAACGCTGTTCTAAGCGCATTCACATGATTCATCAGATTATCCACGCTGTCAGACACTATCTATGAGAAGTCAAGACTAAGAGACCTCTCATTTGTGCATTGCAGTAGACAATAGAACGTGTACTTGGATACCTTGTGTCTCAAATCCGCTAATCTTGCAGAGTGAGTCTTCCGTCAGGCCATCCACAATGCTTTATATGACATTTCCCCCAATTGGAGCAAACACTATCACCATCTTTCCCAAAAGGATCTTGCGATGCTGGTTGTGGATATCTCCTCAAATGCAAGCATAAGCACTGTTGTCATTGCAGCACAATATCAGAAGGATGGGCTATTCAACATTACCTTGAGACAGCTGCAGCTCTGCAACCACCCAAGTGTGGATATTTCTGTGCTGATGGGATCCTTCAAAGTATGTTGTTGGACAAGACTATAGCTGTCTAATAGTCAAATCAATTGCTCTGTGTGGTGCCTTCAAGAAAACAGATCAAACACACGATAAGTAAGAAATATAAATGGTGCTCTTCATTTTGCAGAAGTCTGTTACTTCTTTGAGGCTTGCCCGCAACTGGATCATCTTCCTGCGGCTCTTGCCTTTGTTTCTGTCTATGGTCCCCCCAATCAAAACCTTCTAGTATCCTCTTCATTCACTGTCTGGTCATATACATATTGAGGAGAAACTGCACTTACTGTTATTCTGGTCATCTGCATTAAAAGTGTCATCACTATGGTTCCCCATAGACTTTGAGGTAGTAATCAGTTTTTGTTGTTGAAAAACCTGGCTTAGATGTTGCTGATATGGGAGGATATGTTGATGACCCAGAGGACAATATTCAGGAAGTAGAGGATATTGATGGGGATGGACTTGGAGATACAATTTACTACAGTTAACAATGACAACAAGCAATCGTACAGGTTCAAATGTGAGAAGAGTCCTGTATTACAGTACAACAGTGAGAGTATGCAACAGACGAGTACAGTGCAATGATACAAGTGTAAGTGTAAGACAAAGAAAAACTGTTTAAGAATTATGAATCTACTCAGTTTTTATCAGGTATCTGCTGCATTTTAAACAGGGTGAATGCGAATTCTGCATATAGTAGCTGAGACATTGGTTCTTTGTCCCTTATTGTCCCATAGGCTGGGATGATTAAGAACAATGAGAACACAGACTTCTCCAGTATGGTAGATGTTGAAAACTACCTCTGGTAAGTCCTTCTAGGAGGACCTGATGAAGTAAAATCATTTTAAAGTGCATATATCCATGTTGAGAAGAGATTTACCCATCTTACTCTACAATAACTGTAATATTAACTTCATTTTCAGATGTATCTGCGTGAATTAAACTGAAAATTTGAACAACAAGTGTCTGAAAAAGCATCGAGTCTCACCATCTCTGGTAAAAAGACCACTCACCTGCTCGTCAAGTGACTGAGGTAAACACTGAACTGCATAAGCAGTGTCTGGTGAAACTGTACCAAAGATATTTCAAGCAGTATCTGTGTCTGAAGTATTGTCAATGATGGTATTTTTCTCCATAGTGATTGAATTCATGGGAGAGTTGAAAATTGTCATAAGTGGTATTGGTGATAGAGATCATATCAATTGACAATTTTGTGGAGTTACTAAATGTAGACCATAGCAGTATGTTTGACTTTACCACAAACCACAATGTCCTCGTGGCATTGTGGTGTCTTGAACGACAAACTATCTATACTACCTATGCCTCCAAACTATTCCCCTGCTGTGTCCTCACATTTGAGTTATGGTGTCCATGATCATTTTTATTGTCATGGAGATTATGATTTAATGATTCCAGAATCCTTAGAGAATATAGGCCACGTGGCCAAATTTGTGATGTACTGATTTCTTTCACCTACTATATTATTCAAAATTCAATTTCACATTTTACAGGAACTTTATTTACCAAGAGAGGCCTCCAATCTGTCTTCCAGTTCTAATGAATGCATAGCTTGCAAAAAACAAGGACATTGTAACATGACAATGCTCAGATCCCTTGCTTGCACTTGCATACTGGAACAACTCCTTGAGTGGACAGTTGTACTCCCATTGTATGCCAAGAGCTCCTTCATGTACAATCGGGATTGTTAGAAGTGCTACAAAACCCACAAAACATCAAGCCTTTAATCAAGGTTAGAGGTGAAATCTATGACTTGATGTGTAGTATAGTGGATATGGCTACCCATATGTGAGCCTAAGTCCTTCGTGGCCTCTCCAAAACAGTGGGCATACACTTTAGACTGCCTTCCCTTTGTAGCTGTGTAAATGAGAGCATCAGACCCTAAATATGCAAGTTAGTTAACTGTCAATAGAACAGTGGAAAAATGAACCATGATGATTCTTGTAGAGATTAATGAATGTGATTGAACTGAGGAGGAGTTGGAATCAACAATCTTCTTCCATAGAAGTGTGACGGTGGCTTGCAACACATCATGATTAAGTGACCAGATAGTTCCACTCTAGTTCACTTCACCCATGTGATCAGGAGAAAGGCAGTCGAGTACATTAACAATCTGTAGGTTGACTGGCTCAAGGAGATGGCCAGGACTGGAGACAGCAACTACTTTAAATGTTTGCACTTCTGTTCCAGGCCTGCACAAGAGAAACATTCTGAATGTAACCTCCATTCCATACCCATGAAAGAGATGATGAACTTGAAGAAGATGACAATAACATCAAAATCTTGCCTATTACTTTGACATTGCTTTTTGAGGAATTAGCATGACAGTCTTTACTCATCTGCAAAGTGATGAGTTCTCAAAGAGAGCTGTAGAACTAACAAGAGCAAGAGCAGCTGTGTTTCTCAAAACTGTCATTAGCATGTGTCTATAAGGTGCCACAATCATTGTCGTAATTGTCTATGTATTTATTATGGTTCCAGTACACCACATCATGATAGTCTTCACAAGCAAGAATGGGATGAGATGCCCATCTGCTTCATGTGATACTTGTACAACAGTGATGAACAGATCTGAAATTGGTACCATTGATGGTGGAGGAGTGGTAGTAGAGAGGGAGTTGAGATAATTGAGAAGCTTGTTGTACATGCACCTAGTGAAATTCAGTGACAAAGCAGCACATGAAGATGATATAGCTTACTTGGAATTTATAAGCTCTCCTTCAAGTTGACTGGGTTTGATCTCGAGAAGCTAATTATGGCCCTCCAAATTGGTATTATTCTCCTTCAACAAGTCATTTCATAACTCAAGTTGTGCATATATGCTGAGTGATGCAAGCTAGAGCTGTAGGACATTGAGCCGTCCCCTGTGAAGGAGCACTATTTGTTCTCATTGCAGAGCATTCAACAGAGAATATACCTATTCCTGCACGCACTCAGAAGCACAAGGCAAATCTTGCCAGTGGGGTGTTCAGTTCCATTGCCTCATCATTGAAGAGGGCCTGATGTCAATGATTCTTGTTATTCACCTGCCTTATTTCATATCCAAGTTTCATGCTCGTGCTCATTTCGTTACCCATTACCTGTTATGCTTTTGCTTTTGCTTTTGCTTTTGCTCATGTTCACTTAGCAGTTATAGGGTCCTCACGCCTGTCATTCTGTTGATTGTGTTTGATTTCCTGAATGTTAAACATACCTTTATAAGGTAGTTTGCACTGTTATAAATCACAGTCATAGTAGTAGTAGCAGTAGTAGTAGCCAACAATTTGTATGTTAGTGTTATGGAATTGTCCAGCAGAGGAATAGTACATCCAATACCAACTTCACAAACCTCATGAAAACATACAAGGTGGGATGCTTGAGTTGTGCAGTCTCTTCTTAGGTTCTAAGAAGTTTTGCCTCAATGACATTAACACTGCTGAAGATCAATTGCCCTAAACTAGGAACTTGAATATGCTTGGGTTTGTTATCAGCACTATCTCGAAATGAGCAATTACATGCCCTTACTGGTGGATAACGATGATCCTGAAGGGTGCATTGAAAGCAAGAGAAAGGCTGCCCAAAGTGAAGCCTAAGTCTTTTGAGCCACCAAGCATGTGAGGAAACTAGGTGCCAGTGAAGCAGGTTTCAGTGTGTCAGTCTGTTGTGTCACATATGGAAGACAGATTAGTGGCAAAACTACAAGGTGAAATCTAAGCAACTGCTTGACCTGTTTTCACTCCATTTATCTCAATTTTCATACCACTAGCTTGCTTTTTGTTCTCTTTTGCTAGTTGTACTTACTTGCAAGTGTCTCACTACATTTTTCCATTTTGTATCCTTAACTTCTCATTGAATGGTAGGGTGACTGTAGCATTAAGTTTGTATTGATCACAGACAGCCGCACACATAACCCTAGACTTCTGGATCAAGTATTAGTGAATTTTGAAGGTGCCGAAAACATATACTTGCTTGGGCATCAACTTTGAAGCACAGATTGATTCCAGGACTTCATCTGGACATATGAATTTGATTGTCTTGGCACAAAGTACGAGAAGAATGCATATAGTCTATAATAATGCTTGTTTAATATATTTTCTTGTTTCTCAAATGCTGTTTGAATGTAATAGCTGATGACTAGAACGAGAAACCTCCTAGGATGGCAACAACAATTGTACATGGAATTATCGTCATTGACCTGGGGCTGTGTAGATTCCTGCAAGTAAGAGAAAATAAAGCCACACTGTCAGCTTATGATTAATGTCATCTGTATGCCTTAAAACAAGTTGATTACCTAGTGGTCCATAATAGACTAGGAGTGCTGTAAATGACTGCAACTCTAGTACACTTGTCATTGAGATGCTGAGACTACATATAGTATCAAATCAGCACAGAGAGACATCGTGGTCATTTCACATACTGCAAATTCCAGAGACTTCATCATTTCACTGAATATCAGTGAAAGAGAACACGATGTCCTTGTTACACTTGAGATCTGAAATCTGGAATAGCAAGTATGCCAGCATCTACAGCCATGATAAACCAGCCTTGATAATGGAAGATGTACCATACATTTGATTAGCAATTTCATTATTGGGAGATGCATGTACCAAAGTGCTATGTTTCAAGTCTCGTCATTGAAACGGTCAATGAACTGCCTGATATTGAGTAAGCTGATGATGCCACCGACATGAATATCTTCTATATGTTACAAAATAAGTGCTGGCACCCCAAACATTGCAGTTGTCGCCAGGGTTCACTTCAATCCTTCCACAGAATGAGTCCACATCAAATGAGCTTCAGGTAAACTGTAGTAATGTAAAAATTGATGATGGCATTATCCTATAAGATATTGCAAAAATTCAGCTGCATTGGCAGAGAAACCTACGTAAGATGCTCCATATCCTTCCTATCAATTTTGAGGGCGGATTTCATTTATTTGTCGTACAAGTAGGCGAAGCAGACATACCGCAAAATGTTACTCCTTACTCAGTCATGAAATCATTAGAGGAAAGATTACTCTCTGAATGATTCTGTCAGCAAAATCAAGCACTATCATTGTTGTATGATGAACCATACAAGAAATTATTTTCTCTATTTGGTCATTGTTTAAAACAACAAAGCTGCAGTTGATTGTTCCAAGCTGTGTCCTTCATAATACATGTTCAAATCAGTTCTGTGGTACAAGCAGGTAAGACATATATTCCAAGTAAACTCATAGATCCTTTGCATCAGAAGGCCTCATTTTGTAATGATGCGGAAAAATCGACATGCTTCCTGATTTATTCACAGGTTGACACTCCAAGTATTTATCCATCAACTGATTATTACCAAAATTGTGCTTTGAGCTCAAGACCTACACATTTGAGTCCTAGCGTGCATTGGTAGGACATTGGAACCTACATTTATAGTTCCACTCCTGTGCAGATGCACACTCCTGAAAAAGCAGACTTGTGTCGAATGCATCAAAACAAGCGACTATGTGCTGCTCTGTGTTTGCACAGTAGTATTCATAGTAATTGTCATCCTGCTTTGCAAGAGGCTCAATGATCAGGCACCACATATCTTCTTGTAGTCTTCGGCATGCCCCATCAATCCAATTATGTGGTTGATTGGGTGAGTATCTCTTGATATTAGTTCCTGTATATGTCTTCTGTGTAGTATAAGACACTGAAAGATACAATCACATATTGTATTGGAAATAGTACATGACGCCCAATGGGTGCACAATCCCCTCCCAACTGCCATGAAAGCAATCTGTCATAGTGTACAGAAGAGAAAAAGAGATGTAGCTGAAGCACTGAAGGACATCCATTGACCTGTTCTCCAAATCTCTAGTGCTACAATTGGTCACTTCCATATGTCCTGCTATGATGACATCACAGGATCTGGCCAATGTTCACAACAAACTCCACACATCTTTTACTACCTGTGGAGCAAGAGGTGTGCATTAGGCAAATGCCAAACACAGACTCCAACGAGCACCTACTACCAAATTGGTATCCAGAGTCTTAACTTCAAAAAATTTGTAGGTTTGGTCAGTTGCATAGTGGCCACAAAACTTAATGAAATCATACCAACCCTTGCTAAATGTACATTAGAATAGCTCATAGAATATTGCTAGGTACTTTTTTCAATGTATCTTCATCATAATACCCATAAGCCGAGGTACATGCAGAGTTGACGCAAATATATGAAGATTTCCAAATCAGTCTATGACACAAATGATTGAATGTTGTGTGTATGTAGATGTGTGCATGGTCTTTCATGATAGTTATGCCTAGGAGGGACTTAATATTGTCCCAACAACAGCTGCCAACGTGGTAGTAGACTCCATCCAGCCTCTGGGCACTCTCTATATAAACAATCACCAAGATCTTCCTCTCTAATAAAAACCCACTCGTCATTGAGCAAATGGACAAGAAGAAAGTCCCATGAAGGATCTTGGAGTTTTGTGTGTGTTATGACCATGTGGCCTAACTGCTTGTCAAGGGAATACAATATTCAATGATGCAATGAGACATACCTATTGATTGTGGAAGGTGGCCAACTAGATGGAACTCTAAGTCATCATATGCCACTCTATTTTCCTCTTCATTCTGCCAAACTGCTTATAATCCCAAACCTGTACCGCAGTGGGGAGGAACCAGAACATGTGAATGTTGTATCCTAGCCACAAAAGTTCTGCCTCCTTAAAGTAGTTCAGGACTAAGCTTGTAACTAGCCTGGTGTATACTACCACAGTTGATCAAGTGGTGTAGCCAGGCTGGTTGATCTCAGAGAAATTTGGCAGGCAAAGTGAGGAGTTTGAAATTTAGCAGGTGCTGATTGTGCCGGTGGTAGTACTCGATCATATGTCACTACAACATCTACTGTTATTCAGACTTTATAACATGTTAAGTTTTAACCATGAGTTCCATATGAGCTTTATCGCTCGCTGCTCGAGATGCAATTGAAGATCTCCCGACAGACTTTACGAGTGCCCTTTCAATGACACAACAACAGCAAGTTCTTGAGGCCTTCTCACAACTCGATCTTATTTCTAAAGGATTATAATGTCTAAAATTGTTCCAGCTCAGATGTCTCATATCACTACTTTCTGCAAGACATGTTGTACTCCGAGCTGCGACAGGCTCTGGAAAAACCCTTGCTATGATTCTCCCTTTACTGCTTTCTCTCAACAAGATAGCCATCACTTTCACCCCATTGAAATTGTTGCAGTGAGATCACATACGCTGCAGACATGATGTTTTGACTCTCTCGAAATGTTAAATCCGTCCTTTGAATCACAGGTTCAGGAGTTCGAGCAGTACAGTGTTCCTTCAATCACTATCAATCATGATACTCCACACAACAAGACTCTCTGGAATGTATGTGCAGTAGTCAGACTCCTAGATGCCATTAACCTGACTTTTCCTGCAGGAGCACTCCATAATCTTCTTGTTGTGCCAGAGCAATGCTTTCCCGAAGGTGGAACATTCCACATCTCACGCTGCTGCTGAAGGATCAAAATTTCATCAAGCGGATTGGTTTTTTTTCATAGATGAGGCTCATTTTATAATCACAGCTAGAGAACCCAAGGCAGGCAAGGAGCTGGTGTTTCGCGTAGCATATGGCAACATCACAGAAGTACTGGTGCAACTCCTGCTTGAAGTTCCAGTTGCCCTCTTCTCGGCAACTTTGCCACAGCTCATGCTCAAGCAAATCATTAAATCGCTGAATCTTTCGATGGATATAACAGATACCTTCATGTTGACCACTAATCGCCCCAATATCAGTCACACAGTGATTCCTATGGTCGACTCCATCAAAAACCTCAGCAACCTCAAATTTCTTGTGTCTGTTCCATTTAATCCACCTATGTCTTATCCTCCAAAGTTGATCATATTCATTGATCATAAACTCAGCATGGCGGCTGTAGCAAGATACCTCAACACTTGTTTACCTGAGGCAGTTCATTGTGTGTTCAAATTTCGGCACCTCCATTCCAACATGTCAATGGAGCATAACAAAATGGTGTTCAATGAGTTCTGAAAATCAAATGGCCTTATTCAGGGTGTAGTGGCAACTTCAGGCATGTCAACAGTGACTATTTGTGGACAATATTTCATTTAATTGATAGCTAACATGCTCACCACTTTCCAGGGTATTAATGTCACTGATGTACGGCTTGTGGTCCAGTTTGGTGTCACAATTGACATTTGTGAACGTGAACAACATGCTAGATGAGGGGGATGGGACCACAAGGCTTGTCTTGTCTTGATGATTGTAGAAAGTGGGCATATAAGAGTGCCGAGGGTGTTCAAGTCTCGCACAAAGGAAAGCCAACAGCAAAAGAGCGACATACAGAATCTGCTATGCTCAAGTAGGTGAACACTTCGACATGTTGCCAACAATTCTTAGCCAAGTATAATAATGACACTACATACAGCTGAAGGTACAAACATCTCTTTCATCAAGTTGAATGTTGATAGTAGCGCAGCTTTTGAGTCCAATGGTCCATGTTGCTGTGATCAGCATCTCAATACTGTCAACATCAACTATTTTCTTCCTGGAACAACTTTGCCATCAATTGTTCTCAAAGCTAGACTTGAATTGGACACAGGTGGTGTTGATGCACAAGCCCCACCAAAGAAGACTCATAAAAAATATTGTCCAACAAAGCAGTGCCCATTGTTGGAAGGACAGCTTAAAACCTAGCAGACGAGCATCCTTTTCAATGACTCTGCTATTCAGAGCTGGCCAGCCGAGTGGGTTCTATCTGATCTGAGCATAACCAAGCTTGCACGTGAAGATGATGCTATTTTTGGTTCAACTGCTGATGTTGTCTCATTTCTCAAGGAGAGTAGTGAATGGGCCAATACCTTTGCTGAACAGGTATATGAAATCATTGACAGTTACAACAGATCCCTCCCCAAAAAGTTTACTCGAGCATCTAGAAAACTTATCACCTCTGGAGCTACTACCACTCAGACACCAGAGTCTGAGGATGACAAGCCAGAGCATCTTCCTGAGACTCATATCTCTGCCAACTCTATTCCATCTCTCATTAACACCACATTCGACTTACACAGCCCTCCATCATCTCCACCTTCTGGCTGGTGTGCAATGCCAGATTTCGATCTCCCTCTTCCTGCTGCTATTCACTACTCATGCTCTTAATCAGTCTTCGAATCACCAAACCCACGACCAAGGAAAAAAGCTTTGATAGACATGTATTGTTGTATGCTACTCGTGTAACTCAACTGCATTTTGAATCATTAAAGTCTCGATGTCATTGTTCTCCTCAGGAAATGCTGCGCTATGATTCACCCATGCTGTGTAACTCCTCATGAACATGTCAAAACCTTTTGATTTCAAATAAGAGCTACCATTGAGAAGATACTTTGCATGTTTATTTACTGTGCAGCCAGGCATGTGGACATGCAAGTTTTGCTCCATTGCTTTTGACATGACTTTTTTGACAGACAGCAAGTTGTTTGATGAAGTGTGTGTTGTCCCACTCCATGAGTTTCCCATGGCCTTGGCAAGCTGATATCTGAGTGGATGATATACAGGAATATTTGGGGCCAAGTCTCCAAGTTGATCCCAAGTGTCATGCACTCCCTTTGTGGTGAACCAGTTCTAAACACTTTATTGAGCCAATGTCATCCGAGCACAAAGCTAGGCACTTTGAACTCGGGCATTTGTTGACTGATTGTTGATGCAAGGAATTGCCTGGTTATCAAGAGCATGCAGGCCAAATGCAGGCTGATCTATGTATGCATTCCGCGCAACTTTAATGTTGCTATCTGTTGTAGACTCATCATTTGTTGTGGTCCTCAACACATACTCTTGGGTCTTTGATTTCGAAGGCAGTGGTAGGAGTGATGTTTGAAAGCTGGAGAACTTGAGAGATATTCAAAACCAGGCTGATTGTCGACTAAGATTTTAATGATGTCCAGGATCATGTGATCGGTCATATCACATATCTGTGCACATGTAGGTCGGACATCCTCGACAAATGTAATGATATCACATCTAGTACATTTTTCGAGTATTGGTTAAAGCTCAACATATTGCATAGTTGTATTACAAAGGGGGTATATGATAGCTATGGTATCTGATTGGACTTTGGGAGCAGCCAAGGGGCGCTGTTTGATGTGAATGGATGTGGAGACTTGGATATTATCCCAGCCTATCATATATGGTCCACGTGCCACTAGTTGTGCCTGCCTAATCTGGCCATCAGCCATGGTAGCATGCGTGTTATGTAATGTGTCGTAGGCAGGAGAAAGTCCACAGCTCACAAGTACATCAATGGTCTTGCACAACGAACCACCACTGAATAAGCATAACTCGTGGATGATCTGGAAAGCGAGATTGTTCTGGGAGCAATGTTTACCAGCTGTGACTTGATTATGGTAAAGAGCTATTCATTTTTCATCAACTTCATTCAAAAATACAATTTAAACACTTATTGTCTCAACATTCTAACAATTGTTCTCCTTCACAGCTCGCACTGTCTGCATAGCTGACAGAAGAATGCAATGGAGTAACGGAGTGGTGTCTTATAACAATTCTGTCAACAAAGTGTCAAGATTAAACAAGAGGAGTAGTTCGGGGGTGACATCTTTTGAAGACATGTGAAATATGTATTTAGCAGTGTCCATCCTAGCATCAATTTTGTCAATAACCATCACAATAGCAAGGGGTCGTAAACTGATACAAAGTCTCTCGCTTCCTCACTCATCAGTGCTCAAGACATTGAGGAATTGCATGAGTGCCTTGCTTTGAAGAAAACCTTCTCTCCAAGTTGCTATGGAGGGTCTTTCAGAGATTGAGTACAGCATAAGGTCCATGACCATCATTCATAGTCCTCGAAGTATCTTAAGGATAGCGAGAATTTTCGTTCCTTGTCCAGGCTGGAAGGATTGACCATTGAAGCCAAAGGTTTAGGCTGCATCATAGGTGGGTATAGTGCATGAAATGGTATCATTTTACTGGCCTAGTTAACATTTAGTACTACTGCTCAATGTGTTAGGATCAGTCAGAGGCATACAATGCTTTGTATGATACAAATTTGATGCGAATAAAGGAACTTTGTATGGTTAGCAAAGTCAGCACTGCAGAAATACAATGCCTAACAAAAGTGGCATAACTGGCACCTGCTAATTTTCAAACTCCTCACTTCACCTGCCAAATTTCTCTGAGATCAACCAGTCTCACTATGTCAAAAGATTCTTACAATTTCAAATTGATGCATAGTCAGACTGGTTATGAGTCTAGTTCAGGACCTTAGAAAGCACTTTGGGATCTGAACTTATGTCAAGTGCTTTATAGTGAAGGCTTCCGCCGTGAGTAAACACAGATATGTGAAGGGACATTTCACATAAGCTGAGACAAGGGAACCTTTGAAAATGAGGTTGGTGGTGGAACACAAAAGTAGCCTGATCTCCGAGCTGTAGGATGGCTTTTATCAGGAGTTCTGAAGTATCTTTCCACTGCACTTCGATGACTGAAATAAGTTGGGACCAATTGGTCTCCAAATTGGAAATAGTCAAGATGATGTCAGGACTGTGGGTACCATCCACAAGCACAATCCAACATTCTTAGGAATTGCCGAACCCTCCTACAAATCACTCTGTGCCTGTGGCTCAGAATTGTGATCTAAGTAAGGTTTTTGTGAGTAGCAGCGCCTGCATCACTTACATACCTCATTGAAGAAGTTGCAAAGAAGCCTCTCACAAGTCTTATTGACTGTGCCAACTGGCGCCAACCAATTACTACACTGTAATGGCAGGGGAGCTTTAAAATTACTGTCCATTGATAAGTTCCTTTGTTCTCATGAGTGCACTGCCTGGTCTGGCCCAGCAATGAATCATCATGTCCTATTGTGTAGGGGAAATAAACATGTTGGTATTATTGATAAGATGATTGTCACACCAGGGAAGGTCGTAGATCAAGAGAGAGCTGATCTCAGCTTTCATAGCAAAATCAATATTTCTGTGCTTCATATGGTGTTTCATGTCTACTCCCCAGTGTGACTGTATCTACAGGAATCAGCTGGAACTTACTTTTTGGCGAAAGTTATGGTGAGGGATCAAGGGAGATGGTGATGGGAGGAAACACGTGCTTGGTTGTTCTTGTGTAATGTCATACCCACTACTGGCTGTGGCTGTGGCTGTGACATTCTGCAACTTCCACACTAGTAAGTTGTTTTGGTCAAGCTTTGGAAACTTGTTGATGTCATTTCCCTGAGGTATGTAATTTGAGCAAGGATAAAGCAAAGTGGGAGTTTAATGTTCAACAGGCAATGCAATGTAAGCAATTTTTGCCCATACTAATGTGGACCTTGCAATTGATTAATAACAAGAATAGAACAACGGTGTCAGAATCCCAGCTCTTTTCACTAACTCACAACATTGCAATTGGATTGACTGTGATAAGCAGACAATAGTCCACCTTTGTTCTGTGGAATTGATCAAACTCAACGATGGTCCATGAAGCTGAGCTTGAAGAATCAAAAGATTGAAGGACAAGGGCAGAATTGCTAGAGGACGCTCCAAGGGCATCAGCATATCGACAGTGCTTGGTCTGCAGAACAATGTAAGAATAGTTCACCTGCAGCCTTGTTCTGCTCCCGATCCCACTTGGCTTGCTTATCCGGCTGAGTAGCTAAACGGTGACTCTTCTTGCCAGAGACAAGCAACCAGAGTCCCTTGGTGCACAGATATGCCTTTATCTCTTTTTTTAGGTGGAGTAGTTGGCCTCTGTCAATACAGCAGGTAACTTGGAGGAGGCGGATCAGCAGACATGGAGTAGGTGCAATGCAAGGCTTAGGATACTATGACTCAATTTCACTACCTAATCTAAACTAGATAGAAGTGTTCTATGAGTTACATGAAGGACAACAACTCATACCATCATGGTTTCTTCTTTATCTTCATTGGCTATAAATGACCTACAGGAGGTGAGGAGAAAACAGAAAAGATACAATTCACAAAACAATTTATCAAAAAGCAGAAAAAGGTGTGTTGAGGTCCAAGCCATTATAGTTGCAGTTAATGGCAGAGCCTGCGGAGAGTGGATATCTTGCAGTCATTCAAGAGGATCACTCATTTAAGGGGCCTACATCCACTGATATAAGGAGAAAGAAGGATCTTGCTTTTTCTTGATCTTCTCTGAGATGCAGCGTGCTACAGAACTGAGACAGTCTGGTGGCAATGGCCAGGTCATTGTATTCCCTACTATCATGCTCAATGAAGCAATGTCCTTAAAAATAACACAATGTGTGTTTGACAGATGGCAGCCCTCCCAATCTCATTGCCAGCTTCTCCCCACATCGACCACATTGATACAACAGGCCTGCAAGAAGGAGGTCCACATAATCAAGTAGTGGCTGCTGTGAGGGATGGTATGTACGGTGATACTAAAGCAGCGGAGCTGGCCCTGATAAACTTACAATGCAATATCTACATTCACCTTATGATTGAAAATGATGGATACTGAACACATTTATTTCATAAGAACCTTAGATCATGCTACCATCTATACATAAAATAAAATAATACATAAATATCCCTTAAAAAATACTTAACCTCACTCTGATACCTTTCTGAACCAAAGTTGGGGCCTTCTTCACCAAGCTGATATCAATACTGCCCCCTACCATGACTCAAATGGCAAAATCATGTCCTGTATAAAGATATGATATATCTACCACCTGGATGATACTTTATTATCTCATGATGAAGCTGCAGACATATTCTATAGACTCTGTGATATAGACAGCAATCTTTCTCAATTCCTGTTCTACCTCAGCATGCACCTTTCCAAGTAGTCATGCTTTCTGGATCAACTGCATAGGTCTATATTCATAAACCATAAATATGAGGACACTCTTTTGATCCTGTGTTGTATGGTGGTGGCCATTCCACAGCTATCCCATCTTGGTGAGTTATATTTACTTTACCGGCAATTGACATTGATGGCTACCTGTTGATGAGAGCTCTACCATTGCATAATCACTTTGCACCATGGTGCTTAACCCAGGCTAATATGACAGTCATATGCAGGACAAGCTGCAATTCAAGGTCCCATAGGCTATTGTTTGCCAAGTCTAGCTTAATCTAATAAAATGTTCCCTAACTATAGAATCTGGTGTCATAGCAAATAACGCAAAGATCCACAAAAGCAATGCCAATGATGAGATGCAGGAAGACTTTTTGGAAGATGTGTATCTTCAGGAATGGTGTCATGATCAAACCCCCACAATTGAATACTAAATTCATCCCCAATGTGGATTAAGATCTATTTTGTATAATGAGCTTCTAAAATGAATATTCAAAGTTTAAATACTCACCTTCAGGCATCTTGAACACCAAATAAGGTTCTAGTGCATTCACAGTCAGCTGTCAAATCTTGTCTCATCATGAGTCCCCCCACCAATTCCCCTGACAGATAAAACCCTTGCTTAAAGAGCAGGTTGAACAAATAATCAATTGTAACTAGTATTGACAGCAAGAGAAGTTGAAGTAAAGTCCTGGGGGTGTTGACAGCTGAAGTACCAAGGACAACGGGGGAACACAAAGAAGTCAGGATACATGCACTCTAATAGTAACTCCATAGGGGGAAAGTAGATGGCAGGAGGCTGCTTCATTGCCACCAAGCACGATCTTGGATTTCTATTTCTTGCTCTTCGTCTTTACTGCTGGAAAGACTGTGTCAGCCATTGATGGAGCAATTTCAACTTGAGCCTGCTTGTGGGCATCTATGGCTAGTTAGAGTTAGTTTGGAAATACACAGATTGGCAAATATTTGCAACATTTGATGTTGAGGCTGTATAAAGTGGTTCGTCCAGCAGGCAGAGCTTGAATGCAACCCATATAATATTGATGTACGCACTTCTACCACATATGAGCTGTGCATCCTTGCTATGGAATGTCCACCAGAAGTTCTTCCAGGGCTTTGTCTTCAGCCAGATCTACCACAGGTCCATCAACAGATCATAGATGGACATAAGATACTCGAAGAGTCAGAAAATGAATTATGTGGCCATGTGGTAGGTCTGCATCTGCAACAATGAGTTTTTGATATACTAAAATGGATTTCTCAGAAAAAACAGGCTCGGAAACTCACCATGACGGACTCGGAATCAGATACAAGTAATACAGTACTAGTCACAACAGCTGTTGCTGGTAAAAAGTCATCAAAAAGTCAGATGAAAGGGCCAAAGAAGAAAAGAAGTAAGAAGATTGTGCTGCTCCAACCAAATACTCCAAAATGACGACCAGCACTGGTGTAATCAATCTCGATGTCTCTTCGGAGGAGGAGTCTGATGGTCAGAGTGCACTGTGGGCTGTCAAAGAAGAGGAGATGAGGGTTGGAGGCAAGTGGGGGCCTCAGGGTCGTACATGAATTCACTTGCACACTCCTTCCGTAGCTGTGGAGCCAGGTACAAAGTCCAAACGGTGGTTATTCAAATGCCGATACTGTGATGCGTGAGTTGTAGTGAATTTCAAATAAGACAATAGGACTTACAAGATATTCTTGTAGAACATGGTCTGTTCCATGGACTGCTAGCTGCAAAGATTTTGATGACGAGAAACCTCAGCCACGTCTCAGAAATATGTCAACACATACTCACCAGGCACACACTGACAAGTGGGAAACACTCCCTGACAACTTGAACATTGATAGCACTGTCAATAGTACCCAGAAGGGATCAGCTGCTGTGAGCGCAAAGATCATGGATGCCTACCTTGCAAATGGGACTAAACCAATGTTTCCAATGGGAGAAGGCTTTCTGCGTCACTTTGTTGCCTGAGTCATTGAAGATGACCTACCATGGACGACTGACGAAACTCCAGGTATCATACAACTGTTTCGTTTTGCAGAGGTTAGGTGGGAACTGCCAAGTGATACCACTGTCCGGAAAATGGTTGCAAAATTTTTGTCAAGCTTCGTTCAAATTTAGTGAAAGAACTCACTGTAAGTGAGAACATTTATCTACATCTGATGTTGATGACGACGACACATTACTACATAGGCACTGAAATCAAAGATTGCTTACTCAACTGACAATTGGACAACCAAACAGATGGTTTTTATATTCGCAGGAACAATGGCATCGTTCATTAATGATGAGTGGGAGCTTTACGAGCATTTGGTTGATTTTCACCATATTGAAGACAAGGAGCATGAGGGAATATATGCTGTGAAGGCATTCATCAAAACAGCTGCAAGTCATGGGGATTTACATAAAATAAGTTTTTTCCTTTGGTCTCGCAAACAATTCAATTGTTCTAACTGTACAACACTTCCTAGCTGTCTGCCTCGATAATGCATCGTCTTGTGATACATTTGCTCGAGCAACTGGAAAGCTTCTTCAAGATCGCTATGGTATCCAGTTCCATGAAGGCAATGCACAGATTCGGTGCATGGCACATGTTGTCAATCTCATTGTCCAAGCAATGCTGGCCAGTCTGGATGAGGCGAGGGACCCTGACGAGGAGGATTATTTTGTTCCTAACAAGCATCTTCCCTTTCATTATGATCCCAATGATGATGCTGACCTGCCAGAATTCGAGCAAGAACAAGCTGATGACAATGACAAGAACATCGAAAATGATCTTGAGCTTGATGATGAGGCTGAGAAGCTTTTGAACAAGTTCTGTGGATTGAGTCCTGTAAAGAAGGCAAGTTTGTTGCTTGCTATCATCAAAGCCCATAGCTTCATGAAATAGTGAAGAAAATAGTATTGTCCCCTCAGCGACGGAAGCAGTTCCGTACCATTGCCAAAGAAGCCTTTGGTAATGTTAAGGCACCTTCAGGGAAGCCACTATGCACTCTGATGGTTATTCATGATGTCGCTACACGATGGAACTACACTCATGCCATGATCCGAAGAGCACTCATGCTTTGTGAGGTGAGTATCTCATTTTGGTGACAGTATGTACTCAATAACCATTGCTGTACTAGGCAATTGAGAAATGGGTGTTCAAAAGGAAAGAACTCTGTGATGAGCTTTATGTATCAAGCCAAGAGTGGGCTTTTCTCAAGCAGCTAGCAGACATTCTCAAGGTGAGTGCAACACTATTGAAATTTGAACTCCTCGAGTCAACAAAATCCTGCAGGTATTCACAAAGGTCACATTGTACATGTCGCGCTTGAACACACCAACTTTACCCTGGGCCATCCCAATGTATCACCACATGCAAACAGCCTTGCAGTCAGCTGCTTCGGACAAAGGCATCAATCAAAAACTGCAGCAGGCATGTGCAGTTGGCTTGCGTAAGCTTCGTCATTATTTCGGAATGGCTCAATGCAATCATTTCAACACTCTCCCAACAAGTTGCGTCAATTTCTCACGATTTTATCTATTACTGAGTTCTTGCCCTGCATACTTAGTTTGTCACCCAGTGCTCCGTCTTGAGTGGTTCCGCAACCTCGGTAATGATGGATACACTCAAGCAAAAATTATCTTTGAACGTTTTATTGCAGAATATGAGCTCACAACACCAGAAGTGGCTTCTGCCACAACTCACCCACTTCCACCATCAATTTCTCTTGGTGACAACAATTGTTTTCTTTCTTCAATAATTAATTTGCACCCCGATGGCAAATCCCCCATAACATCAACAGTACCCATCCAGTCTGAGTTTGAATGCTATGCAATCCTTGCACAGGGCGCCAAGGACTCGAATGCCTTGAATGCACCTCTTATATGGTGGAAGGTATGTATTTTGTTGATTCTGTGCATGAAAAAACTAATTTATCATCTATGAAGGATCATTCTCATCAATTCCCAACAATCTCTTGCATTGAGCGTGATGTTCTCACCATTCCAGGTGCCATTTCTCCTGTCAAGCGGCTCTTTTTGAAGTCATGACATCTATGCACTGATCAGCAGTCTTCCCTTGCTGCAGCCACTGTCACGCAGTCAATGTGTGCAAAGCTATGGATCCGGCAAGGTCTCTTTGATTTCAACAAGTAGCTACTCAAATTTCTATCAGTCTACAAACTGTTTAGGTCTATTTACTCGAAAATTGTAGACATAAACTAAACAGTTGGAGCCTTAATCTAAACATGTAGGTGCATTTAAATTCATGCTTGGATTCATTCTAACTCTACTTATTTACAGGTTCATTGATAGAGATATGTTCATGTGGTTTCAGGGTGGTGGAGTAGGCCACAAGGCCACACACGACTGGGATGAATTCCTTCAGAATGAGGGACACAAACCTAATGAAGTTGGTGACGACATTTCCAACTCAGAGAACGACGAGGAAAAGGAGGATTCAGAAGTCGAAGACATTGAAGCTGATGTCGATGAGGAACCCGAGGATAGCAGTAGTGATGAGGAGGACAAGGAGGACATAGTAATAGCTGATGATGATGAGGAACTCGACAATGACATTCTTGCGGAGGAGGGTTATGGTGCACTTTGAGAAGATCACAGTAGCACTGAATTTGTTTAGTATATGCCACTCCAATACATTTAATTATCTAGCAAATATCTGACAAGTACATTACAGACAGGGTGGTATCTACCAGACAGTGAGTCAGACAAACTTGTATCGCACCGACACATCAATATCACTGGTGAATTGGACATCGCTGACATGTGTCACACATGTGTCTAAAATTTGCCATCTATCACGTGGTGTCTGAGTTTGGTAATTTTCATGATGACTGTCCACTATATCACGTTTGGCAGTAAATTTGGACTTTGTAAATTTTCACTCTCAAAATTTCAAAATTTCAACTTTCTTGATTTTCATAGTCTCAATTCACAAATTTCATTGCAAGCATAATAAGTTTATGTCATCAGTTAGTGTGTAATAAAATTGGACCATCTCAACCTCAATCTCAATTATTTTTTTTCAACTTTTCACATTTCATGCTCACATGAGAATGCCACATGTGGTTCAACATGATGCCTCGTGGCCTTATCTTTAACTCGGTATGACTCCGCTTATCTCTGACTCATTCAGCTGCGCTGCCTTGTACCATATCCGGCTATCGCCTACCTTTCTTGGATTTACTGATACTTGATGAACCTACCCTAAAGTCATCCCATCCCACTATATATACTCGTCATGTATCGTAGTTGTTCCTCACTTTAATCTACTTGGTTTTACTCTTGAAACCAGACCCTCGCTTAAGCTTCACAACTTAAGTGTCTATCTCTCGATCTACCTTAGAGCACTCCTCTTCGGTAGCCTGATTATTGATTGTCTTACAAGGTGCCAACCCTTGAAGACTGAACTCTTGATCTTCCCTTATTTGGGAAGTCGACGCCTTACATGACATAGCTCTTGTGTGAGCTCATAAGGAGAACCATCCAAGTTTATAACAGCAAGTCATGGTGAGAAAAAACCATTCTCCCTTTCTTCTTAAGATTCATGCCCTCGAGTAATGGGGCCTCAACAATCAATTGGAGTACCTGTGTCAGTGGGAGTGGGTTCATTGTGTGGAGGATTGCACAGCCACTTTATTCCACAAGAATCTACGCCTCCTTGCACCAGCTAAGTGAGTGAATCGAGTAACTGAATGATGGTGCAATAAGAAGTGAGAGTGGGTAAGCAGCCAATGTCTAACATTCTCACTCTATCACTTCTTTTGCCCGAGCAATAATTGTATATACTTTGAACCCCATCTGGGCAGCTTCAGTGTTAGTAATGTTTGCCAGTGACAGTAGTATGATTTCGTGGATGGTTGGAGCAATCCACTGGGTATAGAGGAATATAACTGAGCAAGCTCTAGCTTGCTCATCTATTTATGAATCTCTTTGGTGATGGTAGTAATTTCAAAGCTGCAGTTGGGCATTCTGATGACTATCTTCAGTACAGTTGGCAATGAGTGAAAGCTAGATATCTACACTATGAGCCTGAGTGTTGGAGCACATCACTCTTTCATCAAGGGTCTTATGGCTGCTTACAAGTCGGTGTATCATTATTGTATCTGTTACTCATATTGTGCTGTTGTGTTATTCTGTCTGAGTCCACTTGTAGTTGTTGAATTTGTAGCTTACATCAGTACTATATCCTGCTTGAAGTCATGTAGCCATGTGTGTATGTGATTTCAACCATCTACACATCAAAATTTGTGTCCACATTCTCAACTGTGCCCATATTCTCAATAATACTTACGGCCGGTGACAGCAGTGTACAGAAATATGGCCAATTGTTCTTCTTGAGAGACAAATTTTGAATCAGAGCATCCAAGGGCACAAAGTTCTAATATTATCTGTGAAAAGACATGGGCATGCATCTTAAGCTCACAACGGATCCATTCCGGATGACCTATAAGTAACTCTGTTAACTATTCTTCACCAGAAAGTGCAGACATGTGATATGGGACTGAGTCTCTGGGATACAAAGCTGCAACTAAAGCCCCTGATGCATTGATGAGGATGCTAAGTAAAAGTATCATGTACTGTATGTCAACAGTGTATGGGCGGATTGGAGATTCCGACACATCTCTGGGCTTCCGCGGTACATAATCTTTGTCTACGTCATCATTACCTGATGCTAATTAGATGTCATACAGCTATAATTCAAGGGAAAAGTTACCAGGCTTCCGAGTCTGCTTCACTTTGCCTTTTTGCTGCCACAGGCAGGACTATTTCATGGCGACTCGGAGTCATTGGTGTTGGTCCTGTCAAAGCCTCAGGAACATGCATAGTTGCAAATCCGTGTGGCGAAGACCTGAATAGTATGAGTAGTCAGTTCAATTTTATTAATTGATGCTCACACATACATAAGTAAATCACTTCTTCGACTACACAAGTTAACTTTTTAACCATCAAATCATGCATAAAGCATGTATCATCAAGATCTAGGTTGTTGAGGTACATGCAGACGGCACCCATGCCTAAGGGGCCTCGCTTCAGGTGATGGAGACGGCCATTATCATCCCGGCAATCCTCGCCGAAGAGGATGTCAAAACGTCAGTTGAAAGTATGCCAGGGGTCTTCACCAGTGATGGTGGTGGTGACTTGGTGAATTAAATCACTGTCTGTTGCCTCAGGGACAGAACTAGGTAAGGAGTTACAGGGTGCAGGAAGGTTGTCAATGAGAACATGGAGTTTGGCTAGGTCAGCACTCTCACAATCCACCTGGGGCATACTTTGTGAAGGTTGCGGCGCAATAATGTGGTAGGAGTAGGTGCCTGGATTGAAATTTGTGTGCGCGCATATATTCTCAATTATTTTGGATCTGCACTGTCAACTCGTCGGACGGCAAGTCCAATGGGTCTCATATTGTATCTGTTGGGGACTCATTAGATAGTTGTCATCTTAGCATCGTGCAGGTGTCATGCCAGGGAGTAAACAGTTTATAATACACGTACTTACTGTCTACACCAGCAGTAGTAAATAGACATAAACTGTATACAGTTTATATAGTTTAAAAAAGTAAATACACCGAAAAAGTTGGAGCCTTAGTTTAGATAATAAAAGCGCCAGTCTGAGTCTTCCTCACATGAGTCACTCTTTTGTCAAGCAAATGTCGGTTCAAGTAACTTGTCAGTGGTATCAAAATTAAATGCAGGGATAAGATGAACACCACAGATAACCGAGTCAGGGTCCAAGAAACCAAATGCATCTGGGAGGCTGTCTTGATCGAAAAATTCCAGGCGCTGCAAGTGTTTTGCAGCCCAGCCTGCAGGCGAGACATCACGACAGAACCATTGAACAAATAAAACATCCATGCGAGTCGAAGAAGTCCGCAATGTTGACAGATGCTTGCGATACTCCACATTTACCATCCATTGAGGCCAGGAGGCAAGTGAAGGAGACAGTCGATGCTGGGTCTGCTACTCAGAGACATGCAGGCTATTATACTGTCAACGCCATGGATAAACACCACGAATAAGCGGTGCGCGCATGCAGAGGATCATGAGGGTGTTGTGAGGTGATCCACCACACCCTGAGCCTCTTAAGGCAATATCAGTAACAAAACCAGATATCATTTTGATAGTTTAAAATACATTTGAGACCAAGCTCGTCATTATAGTAATAGTAAACACAGGCTCGATCTTCAAGTTCGTGTAATCAGACATGTTGGTGGATATCGCAGCCGGAGTTTTGTGTCAGGTATTTGAATGTCTGAGTTGACCATATAAATGTGCCCGCTAAGGGGTCAAATCGGCTGAACCTGATGTGTTCCTGCATTCCACACTCAGATGGGTATATGACACTATCTCAATAGAAGTCTGGGTGGCTGTGGCAGCTCGCAAGCAGTCTGTAGATGACAGAGAGCACGACGGTTGGAGAAGAGACCTATTGCGTTGTCAGGAGCTGAATTGATAAATAAGCACACTACTTACCCTTCTTGTGCTTGCGCTTGAATTCTTGCGCAAAGTGGTTGACAAGACGGTTGTCGAAGTCCTCACCACCCAAGTGAGTATCACCAGCAGTGGCCTTCACCTCGAAGATACCCTCCTCAATGGTCAAGAGGGACACATCAAAGGTTCCTCCTCCAAGATTGCACCGTTCAACATGGAGCAATTCGACAATGGTAGGTGAGCTTGTGGATTAGTCCAGGACATTGAACCATAAGGTACAACATTATAAGGGTGCATAGTGGATGGAGTTCACTGAGAAGGTTGGAAGTATCAATGACGTTTGAATATGGTCGGTGTGGGTTGGATACATTCCTCCATCGACTGCGGGGAATGAAGACAAAGCTTGGTGGGGGTGGAGATGTGTGTCAGGGCATCTTTGATTGTGTGGATCGCATCGCACTATGTCAATGTTGATTTGGTCTGGCTCAATACAGACTGCCCTGGGCTGCTTGCGTTTGCTCCAAAGGCGGAGCAGAGCAAATTCAGTGCAGATAGTCTTGCCACTTCCAGGCACACCACTCGCTTTTCATTCTACACTCTCACCTACCACACTGGCACCCAAGTAAGTTTTTTTTTGTTTATATTGACTTGGGTACTATGATACTTACAGAGAACACACTTGAAGAAAAACTGTCCAAAGAAAACATAGAAGAGGTATTGAAACTCCTGCTGAATGGAAAAGCCGCAGGGATAGATGGCCTGCCGTACGAATTCTGGAAATGGCTTAATGAAGCCTCGAAATCAAGTCATGAAGGAGAAGGTAACGAAGATGAACCTTTCGACCTCATACAATGCATCACCGACACCTACAACAACATCGAAACTTTTGGTGTTACCAACCAGTCCAAATTCTCGGAAGGATGGATGTGCCCCCTATATAAAAAGAAAGATAGAAGGGACATAGCAAACTACAGACCCATAATACTGCTAAACAGCGATTACAAAATATTCACCAAAGCGCTAGCTATCAAACTAGCCCACACCTCACCATCTGTTATTCACCAGAATCAGGCCGGCTTCCTACTGGGAAGAAGTATAACCGACCAAATAAGACTCACCCAGATGATAATTAACTATGCCAAAGCCGAAGAAAAAGAAGGCACTATAATCACATTAGACCAAGAAAAACATACGACAAAATCCTACACCCATACCTTTGGGAAGTCCTGGACCGCTTCAACTTTCCCACTCAATTCATCAACACAATCAAATCCCTGTACAAAGAAGCCGAGACAGCAGTCATGATCAACGGAGAATTAAGCAGCAAATTCAAAGTGACCGGTGGGGTTAGACAAGGTGATCCATTGTCGTGCCTTCTATTCAACCTTGCAATAGATCCCTTAGCAGAAATGCTCCATCAGTCAAACCTCAAAGGATACCAAGCACCTGGTATGGCTTACTGCATTGTTGTAACCATGTTTGCAGATGATACCATGGTATACCTCACAGAGGAAGACGACCTCACCCTCTTGAACAATATTCTATCCTGCTGGTGTGCAGCGTCAGGCGCCAAGTTCAACAAATCCAAGACTGAACTCATACCTATAGGTAGTAAATCTTACCGACAGAACCTCCTAACCACGAGGAAACTAAACAACGAAAGCATACCAATCCCCCAAGATACCAACATCGCGAAAGAAGGATCTGCAATAAGAATTCTTGGATCCTGGGTAGGGAACAATGTCAACGAGCACGCCATCTGACCGACGATAGAAAAGATTGATGCCAGCCTAACAAGATGGGAAAAGAGCCATCCAACAGTAGAAGGAAGAAAGATTATTATTCAACATACTATTGGTGGTATGACGCAGTACTTAACTGTAGCGCAGGGGATGCCAAAAGACATTGAGAAAGCCCTTATGGCTAAAGCGAGGAATTTCGCCTGGGACAATGAAGGAAAAACCCCAATCAGCAATGATATTCTATGCACACCTATAGCAGAAGGAGGCAAAAACATGCTTCACCTTACTCACCGTAATGAAGCAATAGAACTGATGTGGCTTAAGAGCATGCTTAAACCAAAACATGAACACCCGCCGTGGACATTCTTTGCCGATGCACTCATAGCGAAAAACGCCAGACCATCACCAGCTGTCCACGAAACAGTCACAGTTAACTCCTTCCTCCAGACATGGAAACCACTCATGAGGAAACTCCCCCCCCACTACAGTGTATCCTCAAAATTGCCAGAACATACAGAGTGAAGTGGGACACATATTTAATCCCCCCCGAAATAGCCCACCAACTCCCAATTTGGTTCCACCTGGGTGCAAGTACCATGCTAAATAAACTAAACAATTGTTATTACACTAACTGCCTAAGAGACAAGCACAAAGTTGTAACAGTAGACGACCTAGAAAGAGTAATACATCAGCTACCACAGAACCATAAAAATCGCAAAGAATGCGAATGCATGAGATGCTCATCCGACCGCACAACCCATAACTGTAACAAGCCCTTCAAATGCTACCAAACAGCAACTAAGATATTCAACTGTATCCTCCCCAAATGGGACCCAGCCATCAACATTCCCAAGGGTACACCAGACCTGATGCCAGAAGAACATGCTGAGAATAAGAAAGCCCTCAAAGAAAAAGGGAACGTACACTTCGACCCCGCTCTACCAAAGTTATCTATACTTGAAGATGGCTTCCGAGCCTTCGCCAAGACCCTAAGTTGCAAGGAACCAGCACACCAATCCCTAGACCAGGCTACTGAGTCCAATATCGAGACCGAGACAATGATCAGAGGAACTCACCATGTTAACGATGATGGGGAAATAGAAGCGATCAGTGCCATCTGGTATGGCCCAGACGACCCCAGGAACAAAACTACCAGAAAACCTAGCATCTCCCGAAGCTGGTACGCTGGCAGCCATCCTAGAGACTGCAAGAACCATCCCCAAGACTACTACAATGAAACTATACATCAAGTCACCAGAGCTTATCAAATCAATAATCATTGACGCTCCGAGAGCAGAAAATGAGGATGGATTGAAACAAATAACACTAAACTCACCAAAGCCATCCTAGCAGAACTCCGTGAAAGGAGCAGCACCACAACAACCCTACAGGCATGGAACACAGACACACAAAAGGCCAACATCGATGAGACTGAAAACCTCATTAAGACAGGACTACAAAACGCAAACACATACAACATACCAGTGCCCGTTAAGAACGAATTCGACACCTCCGGTCTACTAATGTCCCAGGGCACTCAACACCTCTTCTATAGAGGCATACATGAAATGAATAAAGACTACCACAAAAGAAGACTCACCAGAATGTCCCTCGCAATGATACATCATGCCGTCCAAGACAAGAAGTGCAAATATGGAAGTCGATACAGGACAAGGACATACCCAAAGGAATCTGAGGGTTCCTATGGAAAAACATTCATGGAGCCTATCATCTAGGAGACTTCTGGCTCAACATACCAAACTATGAGCATAGAGGCACATGTAGGCTCTGTGGAGGCATTGAGCCAATGGAACACATACTATTAGAATGCGATAACTCACCAGCAGAGACCATATGGAAGCTGGCTGAACGTCTATGGTGTATGCAAGAAAAGGATTGGCCAACTATCAAATTTGGCACAATCCTCGGCTGCAACCTCATGAACTTTATGGACTCCAAGAAGAAATGACTAGAAGGAAAATCTTGTCTGTTCTCCATCATCATCTACGAATTGGCTCACCTAATATGGAAACTAAGATGCGAACACGTCATCCAATTCAACAATGAAATTGAGAAATTCCACTCCGAAAACAAAGTCTACAACAGATGGATCACATCAATGAACAGAAGACTCAAGTATGACAAAATTCTTACTAATGCCTTGAGATATGGGAAAAAGGCGCTAAGGGAAACCTTAGTTCTCCAAACCTGGAGCGGGGTCCTACTGGATGAAGACGACCTACCGGACAACTGGATCTGTCAAGCAGGGGTTTTAGTGGGTATCGTGCCTCGGTGTCCTCTGGGGCATAAAGGATAGCTCAGCTGTCTCCGAGGTGCGGAGTCCCACACTGCCAGGTCTGGTGTGCATAAAGCATTTCCTCTGGGTATCAACATATCTTAACACCTCCCTCGACTGTCTTGCGGGTGCAAACCCCGTCCAATAAACAAGCTATCTAGGGCTGACTTGGTCAGCTGCTACTTAGCTAAATCATTCTACTGGGGAAGGTTGACTTCTATTATGTACTTGCATACAGTGTAGGTGTTAATGAGCTGAGAGTTCTCAACCTGGATGAAGTTGGTTGTAGATCATATCTTATCCTCTGAGCTGCAAGCAGTCCACAGTGGCTGTTCAGAACATTTTTCAGCAATGTTAAAAATAGTGTGTCCTTTTAAATTGGGGTTTGGTGTACAATGGTTCTGTCTACCTCATTATGATTAGACAAGATAGCATTGTTTTGATCAGTACCATATGAAGAACTGTGTACTGTTTTGGTGAGTTAGTATGATGAAGTTGAAGACAGTTTGAAGCCTTGTCTTCACCCGTGCCTTTATGGTGTTGGGCTCCCCTACTTCAAATAACTCACACATAGATTTCTGCTTTTGAGCAAAAGCATCCCATTGATAAAGGCTATCTGGGCCTATATCAGAGGGGCTTGGTTGGTAGTCGTCTGCAATTGTTTTATGGACTAGCCACCTGACCGTCACCGCTTATGTTACTACTTAGTAATCTTAGCATGCATGCTACAATGTTACTAATTAGAGGGAAAAGTCTACCACACAAGACTTCAGTGCTTTCTGCAGCATTTAGCAGTGACTTCCTTAGATATTGTCTTACCAGCTATGTACCAACTATACCTGGTGTATACCCAGGTGGTAATTAAGGTTCCGGGTGGCTATTATTGCTAGTCAGCAGCCAGCAATTCCCATGAGTTCTCCGCACTATCTCCTACGATATACCAACATGCAAGCTCATATCTATGCCTTTTTCACGCGCTTTTTTTGCCTCTTTGCTAAGAACCCATCTGCCTTATCTCTGCCAGCAATCTCCGCCATTTATTCATCATTTAAACAGCCTATGTAATGTAAGATAAGTTCATGTTCTGGGGTAAGCTTACTAAGCTTTTTCCTAGTCATCCTCACCCCACTGTCGACGATGGGGAAGCACCCCACCCTCTGTTTGATGTCGCACTACATAACTATGACTGTCCTCTGTAGGTCTGGTCCACAGACTTCTTCAGCAGGACTCTCATGTATTCGCCACAATCAACATGAAGCTGAACAGTTGAGAGCACAACAGGCCCAAGGTAAGCCGTACTGTCTGGTCTTTTTCCTTTTCTTTCTGACCCTCACCTGTCTCCAGATCAGTGCCTTTTGCTTGCCGCCGAGGTGGCTATTGAAACTGGAACATTTTTTGATGCTGACAACTTTCATGACTCATCACAGGACCACTTCAATTCGACAGCACATGACTCTGACAGCGATACCAATAGCAGTGGGGCCAGACCACCTGAAGAGAACCTTTTCTCTTTGTATGAACTCCTGCGCTTGAACGCTAGGTAAGTAGTACTCTACAGTCAACTTTAGATGATCACACTTGTTTTTTACAGTTCTAATTGACACTGTCATGATCAGCACACACGGGAGGTTCGCAATGCAAATATGCATGCAGCCTGGAGTGCGCAGATACATGTGCTCGCGGATGCCTATCTTCATTGGAAACACAGCCCTCGCGACAACACAGAGAGCCATCAAGCAGTACACCGCTTCCACATCATCAAGATTGATATTTTCAGTATGTAATTCAATTTATTTCTTTTTGACTCATAGGTCTTACAGCTTACAGATTATCATCCTGTTTGTGAGATTACACAAAATCACGAGGAAACGGCCAACATATCACTATTGTGAGTTGGCCTCCTCGGCTGCTCTCCTACGACTCCCACAGTTGCAATCACTCTTCAATGTCTCGAACTTTGCCATCAGCTTCGACATCGTCAGTCGTCATTCAGTATCCAGGCCTTCACCAAAGTATTATGTGCATTACACAATGTACGTCACACCTTATGATACTGATCAGCTCACTGTTTAGTTTAGGTCACATATATTAAATCATTCCACGAACAATTCACTATTGCTTTTAATGTCTATCTTGCTATCATTCGTGAGGTTCAATCACGCATTGATGTGGCACTCGGCCGATCTGACCCTGACTGGCGGCTTCACAACAGCTGCCCTGCATGTACCGTCAAGGTGAGTAGTATGTGCGCCTCACAGTATTTCATATCTGAATTTGTTTGACAGCAACCTGACAAAGTTCCCTTATTTCCTGCATCTCTCAGTGCTATGGACGGCAACAATTCTGCGAAACGAATGGATAGTGTAGGCTCCACTGACCACAGAATTTTTCCAAGTAGGTATATGATCACGTCTTCTGACGTGGACAGATTCAAAGATGATGTAAGCTTATGTCCTGGAGAACGGAGCACTGGCAATCAGCCCGACCAACTGAACAATTCTCTTACATGCACGGACAATTGGCAAGCGGCAAATTCTGCATCTGGGAGCGAGAACACTGTCCACATGTTTGAGCAGACAGGAATATTTCTATCTGCATGTCGCCATGGAATTATTCAGACTCTCACAGAAATGAGGTGCAGTGGAGAGTTGTACGTTATTTGTTTTAATTTACGTTATGGAGTTTTCATTGCTTCTAGGGCAAAGTACCCACTCGCAACAATTAATAAACTTATTGATGTGTTTGGCGACCACCTTGGCATTGGAACTAACATAGGATGTAGTCTCAGGAAAACAGTTGTTGCAAGCTCAATTTGAGAGAAAGCTGCTGATCATCATCTTATCCTTGCCGTCAACGCATTTCATGGCCATGCGCACAATCACAAGTGCCAGCTGCAACATCACCCTCTTTACCTTTGTGGATTCGGGCTCGAGGACTTGGAAACATGCGAGCGTGTGTTCACAGCCTCTAATGCTGCAGCACCACTTATACATCATGCTTCGCATTTCCATTATGTTCAGTTCCTGGAGCTTCATTTCGGCCAGTGGGATATTGATAAGTACCTCGAACTCAGTAAGTGCGCCACTGAGTATATTTCAGGTCATTCAATCATTTGATTTAGGCTGGTTTCTACTGAATAATTACAAGCAAGCGCTAACTATGATTTCTGACTACACCAAGGAACTCGAAGCTTATTGTGCAACATTCCCCGAGGAGGAACTTGATTTTGAAAGTTGGATTGCTGAAGAATTCGCTTATCTGGAGGCCGTGGCTGTAGAGCCTGCACAGGATGCTACTGCAGTCGAGTACATCGAAGCGCTCAAGAAGCTTGAGAAGTGCTAGTGAGTCTTTTTTTCAAGTTTGCGTAATATTTCATGGACATGTCCCAGGGCCGCTTTTGAAGCTTCACATAACAATCAATTTGTGTCATACTCACCCTCTTCATTTACACCAGACTTGGGCCTTAGTCAAGATGCTTTGTATGTGACAAAGCAAGGACATGCAACTTGATGTGCTACCGAGTGACACCTACAAGTCCAGATAAGTGTTGTCAAGGATATCGAGGATCAAATGAGTGTAGTGACATGGTAGTCCCCTCAGTCTCAGGAGTATATCAATACTCTGGAATACAGCCAAAAGTGTCAATTTATTCATGCTGTCGAAGATCTTGAAGGTCTCATTGTGCAACACATGTCTGAGCTATCTAAGGCAAATCTCGCATCCACAGGTATTCATCAGTCCTTATCTATATTTTGTTGCTCAGGTGATTCTAGGCTACAAACTTCGGAGACAGATCTCCAAAGCCATTGTGAAATGTCCTGGCGCAATCCGATCAGCACTCGAGAGATACAACAAGCTCGCCGTCTCTCAAAATCCGCAATGGCCTACACTTCAATTCAGTGAGGTCATGTCTTGTGCGGCTCTTGGCGAGTTCAAGATTCTCAAGTGCTCACGCCATGACATACTTGCGAAGCCATGGAGCAATGGCATCCATCTATTTGTATTTATATTTCATGTATCTTCGTCTATTCACATTTGTTTCAGTCTCTTTCTATTTTTCTAGGCTCTTTCAGCTATCTGAATTTTCTACAATCTTGTGAGCTTGTTTGTAAGCATGTCATGTGACTGGAAATATTCTGGTTTATAAGAATTTCTGCCTGACTTATCATGTTTAGTTATGATTTGTCATGCTTTATAGTGGTATTTATAAGACATTAGTAAACAGAATGATTTAACACACCAAATGACCTGGTTTTCTTACCAATCTATGTAATGACTCATGCCAATTTCTCATCTGTATTTGTCATACTACCATATAAATTAATAATCAAATTAACTCAACACCGGGTTTTTTTTACCAGTCCAGAGCTGAATTATGTATAGTAATTTGACCTCTAAAAAGGTATTTAAGGAGTCTATTTTATACCTTGAAATATAATCTTCCTACTTAAAAATTATCTCCATACTGTTGAGATTACGCAAGATTGAAAGTGCAGGCCCCTTGTGATTGCCTTAGAAACACATTAATTACATAAGTCTTTGACTGTATACCACCATATGTGGGTTGACTATATAGTGAGGTAACTCATTCTATTCTTAAATGGTATAGCATCATACGAGGGTGTCTATATTTATTCATTTATCTATTCTAAGCTTTATATATATTTAATGATCAACATATGATAGTTAATACAAGAAACTCTTGTGAGGTGTGTATAACTATTTATAGAAAATACTTAGACTGTCTTCAAGGTACTTGTTTGGCCTGCACTTTGGATTCTTAGGTAATCACACTTGGATTTGAATCTCAGCAAAGTGGGAAGATTATTATTTGGATATAAAAACAGAGTCCTTGTATATATTTTTGAATCCCCTTATGTAAGCATAATTATATCACCATCTTCTAAAAATGGTGAGATCCAATCTGCCTTTTAGTAAGCTATATTACACACAAATAACAAATATGATAGACCATTTCTAATTGTGGCAAGTCATATGCCAGCAGGAGTCAGTATGAGTCATATTTTCGTATATGAATCACTTTATCAAGCTTGGCTACATACGGCTAAACAAATACAATCACCATCCAGAAAATCTACCAGTCACATGATGATCTGACATAACCTAATGGCTGAAAGGATGTCAAATAGAAATAAATGTGACTGAATCAAAAGGCAAATAAAAATAAATAAACAAGAATATGCAGAAGGTTACATAATCACTATAAATACAAGTAAGATAAATAAGAAAAGCAAGAATTTATATAAGAAATGAAGAAATAGATTCAAGGCAAAACAGTAAGGTAACTTGGTAGAAGAGACTAGACAATCTCATGTACCTTCCTTATCATATTTATTATACAACAGGTATGAACTTCAGCCCAACCTCAACCTATGATTGGTACTTCAGCCCATATTCCAATATAAGATAGTCTTCTTTTTGTTAAGCTCATGATTTGTTGAACTCATTCTATAACAACTTAGTATGCTTGATTCAGAACTTCCCATCAGTAATTTAATTTAGATACATCTATATCCTACAAGGATCCTTCACCAATTGCAAGCTATTGTTGGGCTTTCATGTCAGCTACTTTGTCCACCATTCACTTGTTTGTGTGGCAATGTAGAATAGTGACAAAATAATAAAATCATACTGCACTCAAACATATCTTATATACACACTTTATACTTGTGAGTCTTGTTCTTTAGATGATATTCATGTATCATCATGACAGTTAACAGTTGTGTTACTATTAATATTTCACAAGCATGATATAAAGCAGCTAGCATCATAGATAGCAGGATGATACTCAGAGCGATACAACAGATCATAAAGTATTGGAAAGCCTGTGGGAGAATGCAGAACTTTGTGAGGTGAATCATATATTGACATTAAATGCATGAGTAATAACAGATGGGGTTTTATGCAAGAACTCTGCCATGTAATAAAAATGTGAGGTGAGCATCTGCAAACAATATGAAAAACAAGGCGAGCACACCCAGAAATTTGTCACTTATATGGAGATGCACAGTGTAAGTGTAGAGAAGGAAGCAGATCAACTCATGATGGATTGATCCAGTCAACATAGTGATAAAGAAAAACATGTGGTGTATACTAAGTGAGAAGACAAGGCTGATTCTTACGTCTTAATTTTAACATGGTAAAATATTATAATATCTATTACTCCTGTTGAGTTGTCCTTGATGAAATTGTGGTCATCTTAATCTGTAGCTATAGCTAGCACTTATCTTCTGTGAAATCATTTACCATCTTACTTCATAGCCTACACTTGATTGTGATGGATGTGACTCCACAAACTTATATTTCAATCTGAGTTTGAATATTGAAATTAAAATATCAGTTTAAATTTAGTAATTCTGTGCCACTTCCTCCGGACCAGTGAGATTAGTGCTTCTACTGGCTGCTTTTAAATGATATCATGTTGATGGATAGTCTAGTGTATTGCACCCCCATAGGATCAATAACGTCTGTCTAAGAAGCGCCTCTATGAGGCCTGTACTAGGCAATATGAATGCTGATGTGGAGTCCAGTGTATTATGCCCCCATGGAGCCAATGGACCTCTGGAAGTATCTATATATCTTAGTCCTATACATATAGGATTTTCTACTCACCCTTAATAGTAAGATGCCCCACCTTCTGACTACTTTGTACATCCCAATTCTTTTCACTATGATTGTGAAGCATGACTGGCAGAACTCACTATTAAAACTTCTAGGCTTTTACTTATATGGTATATATCATATCTTAGAGTGTTGTAATACCTTCTTTGGCCTATCTATATTATATACCCCATGTCAGCCCATCTATCTGTATAATAAATATTTCACTCTATCTACAAAATAATACTAATATGTTAGCCCATCTGTATATGTGATAATAAGTACCCTTGGCATACCCGTCTATCTGATACATATCTACCTTGGTACACCCATCTACATAATATTCATATACCTCAGCCCATCTATCTATAGAATATTCAGGTGGCCTGTCACCTGAAGATGTTAGCTATTAGGAATCCTGAACTGGTGCCAGAATCTCTCAAGAAGGCTCATAGTGGGTATTCTCCTTGATCCCACAAAAAGTAGAATGTAGTACATTCTTAGAAACAGTTTATTGTGAGTGTTTTTTCTACATACCACCTCACTGACAGCCCAGTCTCTTACAGCCACTAAGATGGTCAAATTGGTCACTTGTGATCACTCTGATGTCACTACATTTAAGAAGGACACTCTTTTGATGGACTGTGACAATGAGGATCTGGTTAGCAGTGAAGATGCTGCTCTTTCTGTTCCTGTAGACAATTCTTAATATATAGGTACCCAGTCTTTGGTCTGGTGAATAATTTTACCAATAAAAAGCTACTAATGACTGCGAGGTAGAAGAAGGACACCTGTGCTTTGGGAATTTTGGTTTTGAGCTGGAATTTTCTCATAGCTAGTCTTCCTGCTGAGATCAGTACATCTTGCATTGAAGTGATTGATGGAGCAGGCTTATCCCTAATGACCATCAAAGGTGATAACTCTGGTAAGCATCATACATAGAATCTCTTTGTCATTATAGAAAACCATGTAATCAGACACTGGGTATACCCTCAACTTATTTAATGATTCTCTCTGCTTTTCAACAGCTGAGCAGAAAACTATAAAACGTAAGTGGATTACATTTCACTAGTAGTGTTGCTTTTGATGTCACATCTAGCCCCATTTATACCAATCAACTCTATGCCCCATATGTGATCAAATGGGTGACCCTTCATTATATTGAGGACTCAGATTAATGCCAGCTTCAGGGTTACTGTAGTTCCAGTGGAAATTATGTTGATGTCGTACTCTGTATGGTGGTGAAATGTGGTACTAATCAGTCATGGTAGTTTCATCTCTTATTATAATTAATCAATACTACTGACTTGTTAAACAGAGCATGTAACCTAAGTTTAAACATGATACAACTCTTGCTTGAGAGGGTGTTACAGGCAAGGAACTATGATCAATTTCTTAATGCATGTCAAAAAGACATTTAATAAAGCAAATACAATTGAAGGCGACATAAAGGTAATTGGAACTTAGTTGTTCTGTAGTTAAATTTCAGTTTTTGTTGAGGATTAGTTTTAAAAGTCAGGTACTGTAGGCTTACCCTTGGGTCAAAATATGCGCACCATTATGGTTTGTAAAGCAATTATAGTACTGGATATCTACTATGTATCAGATATATAATTGTCTGAGAAGCAATAGACTGCTCTCCAAATGCCTAATAGGTTCTTTAGGTAGGTTCTTCATCTCAGCATTTGAGTATATCACTTCATAAGATCCCAGAGAAGTAGTTAACTGGATTTTTGAATATTACTAGATATTGTGGCCAGCCAATATCAAGAAGGAAGTGAGCAGTTGGCACAAGAGAGTTGTTATTTCAAAGGGCTTGAGGAGGTTTGGTATTGACAATAAGCAGAGGAATAGTAGCGGAGGCTTTCATTCCAGAGAAAAAAAGAAAACTCTCAAAAACGGGGCTTCTCTACTATTAATAATGAGAATGTAGGAACAACAGATGAAACATTTTAATAGGAACCTAAAGGAGGCTCAATATTGAAATTGAATCTTCTAATAAGAGATAGTATTATCAGCTGATAGTGAAGATTTTCCACACAACCATCTGCTATAACCAGTCATAGAACATTGAGCGACAGACAATACTAGCAGTCCAGGAATTACATCTATAAGTTCGCCTGTAGATTCTAGTGAGGGAGTATCATTTGTAACATGGTGATATTCTAGTAAGTGACTCAAGACTTACATTCTGATAGCAGAGTTGTAAACTAGGTTTGTTTGATATGTTTTTTAAAAACATCCAGTGAGATGGGGGTCTTATAGGTAAGGTAGGCAAAACTATATGATGTGAAAACCAAGTTGAGGTTGTCTAGAATTGAGCATGGACTTTCTGAAGTTGAGAATAATCTAGTAGAGGGGTGGGCTAACATATGAAATGACTCTAAACAGAATATATATTCATAATTGTAGATCAAGGGACAAGGTATGGAAGGAATGGTATATCCTTTGGGGATTCCTGAATCTGTTCTTCTACATTTGACTTAATGCTAAGGTCTCTGATCTTCCTTATACTCATTATCACTGCTATTACTACTGCTGTTGCTCTTTATCTACTTCATTTGAAGAGTCTTTATGAACATCTTGCTTATAATTGTTTTATTATAAGGCAACTTCTCATATGTGCTTACTAACTCCTTCTTGTCCTTTGTGTATAAGAGGAGACATGGTAAAATACATTAATAATTCTAAATAATATCAGTGAGCTATAATATAAGAGTGTTAGCTAGGTCAAAGATACTAATACAACACCTTTAGAACTCACCTTCTGAGTATACTGGGTTCCACCATTGAGGAACTGAGGATCACTAGTGACACTGTTCACATTACATTAACCAGTCATCCATTATATGTATCTTTAGATGAAGCATTCTGTAGTAATTAAGAAGTGCCTCAAATCAATGAGAGATCTTTGTTCAATTTTTTTAATAAGTTCTGTACTTCATTACAATGATATAATGATACACTTACCTCCTTAATGCCTTTCTAAATTCACATAAATGAATCTCATACATAGTCCATAGTAGACCCACCCAATAATGGTAGGGGAGCTTGTATTTTGCCTTCCTGAGGTGTTAGTACTATGTGCACAACAACACAATCAAGTCAGAGGACTGTTGAAACCTTCACATATACATAATACATACATTGTCATATGCAGCTACGATATAAATTATGTAACACATATGTTAGATTTTGCACAGTGATTACCAGTATTTGAGAGCCAGCTGATTGGATTTGTCCATAGAGGAGGAGTTATATACTGCTTTGATCTTCTTGAAGATTGTAATCAATATCTTCTCCTCAATTTCCTTGCATTTGTGTAACATACTGTTGCAACTGAAGTGGTTTGCAAGTGCAGTCCCATTGGCCAGCAATTGATTTGGTGCATATATTGTTAGCATACATCTTTCTACTAATAAACATATAGCATTATTCAATTTGAATATTGACACCACCAAGTCCACATATAAACTAATCCACTTGTGTGGATATTAATTTAACACAAGGTATATGTTATTTGTTAAATGAATTATACATTCACTGATATTCATATGAGCAAGTGTGGATCTAACATATACCTTTGTTATAGATAATCTTACTCCACTTTCCTATATTGTATAGCAGTCCTTTCAACCTACACATCTCCTCATAACATCTATTGTAGCTTGCAATATGCTTCTGACTTCAATACAGTCAAATATTAATTCTTATACCATGGACTCACTCCTGAATATACAGGCTAATCTAGTATAAGTTCAGTCCAAACAGATGGGTACAACACATCCAGAGACCCACCCATGAACTTGTGATATTCAAATGTAGGCACATAGTGGATTAATCTGACTCTTAGAGTGTATTATTAAGGCAGGCTAGCCTATAAGTACCAGATGACCTGCTTGTACTAAGGGTAATGTGTATAGTTGAAGTGAAAAAACATGAACCATGGGAGAAATATTGGCACATTCAAGCATTATTTATTTTGTCGGTATTTCCGAGGTCATGTGGTATTTGGTTTATGTTGTTTTCACCAACATTTTTTCACCAAGTCCATAAGCTTGTTCTTGTTTGTTGCTAACATCACATGTACATGCATCTTATACATTTCTTTAGTTATATGTGCATTGATTTTGTTATTGTCATATCCCATACTCCGAACCCAACTTCCCATTCCTATCATCACCATCTTACCATTGTGCATGTCACCCCTCACCTATCCAATCCGGTCTGATGTATGGATCCGGTCTGGTCTGATATACGATAAGCTTCATAATCCCTTTCCTGTTCATATAATGTTATCACAGCCTTTTCCTTCATTCGGTAGTCTCCATTACCGGTCTTACGGTATTCTTCATTCCAGGCTATGTTCTTTGATCCGCTTACCTATAATTACTTCCCAGATATGTTCCTTGATCCGTTTACTTGTGATATCTATTCCGGCTTTCGTTAATTAGTGATAGACTTTGCTTATACTTCGTACATAGCCTCGAGCCCTTAGGCATTTAGTATATAAACTCCTGTATATAGTTGGTAGCACCTCAGTTCGAATATTAAAGTTATTTTCCATCTCTGAAGCCTTAGGGATTGATTCTCTTATGCTCCGACTCTACTTTACGGTAGTCCTTCCTTGTCTTTGGTTATTCCAGACTTTGTTTGGATAAGCTATTCTTTGTTTGTCTTTATCCTTGACTATTCTGGACTTTGTCCCGATAGTCCTTCTTTATCTTCTGCTTACCCATGACTATTCCAGACTTTGTCCAGATAGCTATCTGTTATCCTTCGTTTACCCCTCCTGATTCCGGACATAGAATAACCTTTGTCACACTTTCTCTGGTCTGATCTTGGACATCTCATCCTGTTCCTTTCTGCTCCGGACATAGTCCACTGCAGCCTTTCCTTTGTTGGTTTCTACTTGGGATTCGTCCTGAAGTAGTCTTTAACTCTTTCCACACCTCCGAAGTTGTTCTAAGTAGTCTTTCTATTTCCGGATGTACGTCCAGATTTAGTTCCCACACTCCGGATATGTTTCTGGACGAGTTTCTGCAGTTCCGGATATCATGTCCAGACTTTCCCACACTTTTATGGAAGTCCACTGGGCACTTTCACCAGAGTTGCCTTACTTTCAGAGTTCAACTGAACTTCGTCAGATGTCCTCCAGACTTCATTCCAAAATGTGGGGCACATACTCGGGTAAGGGGCATAGCGCACGAGCTGAGGCCAAGCCCTTCCTTCTTAATCTGACCCTCCGACATGGTTTCTAACAGTTATGGTACAAGTAAGTTTCATTATACTGATAAAAATTATAGTTTTTTGGCCTCCCATTGCTTTCTTTCACCATGACTTGCATGAAACAGACTGCCAAGAAGTCTAATAGCAGCTTTGTGCCATGCATTCACCTCAAGCTCACCAGCACCAGCTTCAAATATGTTTCTGGAGATGTAGAGCAGGGTATGGAGATATGTAAATCAGTCCATTACAATGGCGTAAGTCTTTCTTTTTACTCTGTCTATGCTAATGTACCTCCTTCCCTCCAATAGTTCTGTATCCTCTGCCAGAATGGCTGTGCTTCATTTGTAGAAAACACACTCTTCATATGTGACTCTTGCCCTAGAGTGATGTACTGCCTTTGCATAGAGCTTTCCTAGGCACAGAAGATATAATTCTTAGTGAGGACGTCACTTTTAGGTGTATCTGTTGCCATATAACTATGGTATGGTAAGACACACCATACTATGTGAGTTTCTGTTTTGTTTTTTGTACTTGTTCATTCACAACTGACAATACATTAGAGCTTCTACTATGCTGACAATATGACTGTCCTCAAGCTTTTTTTATAGATCCATACTTTGCTTAAAGTCTCTTCAAAGGTCCAACTTTCTGCTTCTCCTGTCATTTTCATCTATCTTGTTCTAGTTGATTCTACTGTCAGCCTCTTCCTATTTGCTCATTCGTTCCTTAAGCCCTGCTTCATCAAAAGTGGCATCAAATATTTTGAGATCGCCTATAATATTATTTCTGCAGCAAGCACATATTGTCAAGTGGTCCATCAAATGCTCAAGGCCTCAAAAAGTTCATTTGTTTGGGAATGTGTTGTTGTGGCTATATCTACCTACACTAACAATGATGAGGGTGATCTGTTCGCTATATACTTATTTGATGATAGCTTGAAACAATATGGTGTCACCAACAAATGATATGAGTGTTTTTTTTGTCTTATAGTTGATTACTAACTAATTTCTACCTCCAAGTTCTTAGATATCGTCCTTACTCCATGGAAGTCTCTCCTTGACCATGCAGACAAGTCTTATCTCTGGCTCTTTTGCTGTAACTTCATTGTCAACAATAGCAATTCGTTTGCTAGATTGTAATACACCGTTATTCAGTAAGTTCATTTAGTCAAGTCTCTTACTTTATCTGATATTCCTGCAGTCACAAGCTCTCAGCAACAATTGCCTTCACTGTTAGGTGTTTTCAGCTGACATTTGCCTCTCATTTGCTCCTTGGCTTCATAGAGCAAGTCCTTGTAGAATATTATCTCATCTGACTTGCCTTTGGTGATATGCTGGCTCAATCTTACAAACTCAGTTGCCACACTGATGTCATTTAACTGACAACACTGGAGGATAACCTTCAGATCTTCAAATTCACTTGGGAGGATATAGGAACCAGGCTTTGAGGCAGCTTCCTGCCAATCCAATGCCCTACCTATGGGTGGACTGATTCTTGGTGTTCCTAGGTATTGTATGTCAGTTGAGTCCCACAGTACCTAGAAATCTAGGTCTGTGTAAATGCATTCCCTCCTAACAGATTGAAATTCTTGTATCGCTGGGTGAAATTGCTGGCACTGTAACGGGCCAACCAGGATTGACCTTGTCAGTTGACAGAAGCCAGTGGCCTCAAGCCATACCTTCTACCAAAAAAAAAACTTTTGCCCTGGTGTACATTTTGCAAACTTGTATCGGCCTATATCTGTGTCACTTTATAATATAATAATGGGTCTTAGAGTGGCCGCATAAAATATTAAATTTTTTTTCTAAAAAAAAGGCGCTACACAGCAGCTTTGGACTTCAATGTGCCGCAATGATGATTGGACTTACCAGTAGAATCATCAATGCTAGAGATCAGCTCCTCACTGTGTCCCATGACACATTATGGCAGGAGTTGTAACTGGTCGTGGCTGTGGATCTCGAGGTTGCCTAGCAAAGTATAGTGGCCATGGATGGATAGCTGGTTTCTCTGCTCCTGCCAGCATTGGATCAGCTCTAGCACTCAAGATGCCTACTATACACTAGGAGAAAAAGAATAGTCCACACACCACTAGCCTTATCGAGTGGTGCAAAATCAACCAAGATGCTTGACTGAAAATATTCTCCAATTCTGCCAAGGATGCAAAGGAGGAAGGGCACACACATCAGTAAATAACCACCCAGAAGAACACCTATATGCAGCAGCTTGCAGCAGCTGTTTTTATAACTCATGAAGATCTGAAGGTCAGAGAATATTTTCAAGTACACTCTCTTGCTTGTGTGAAGCCCATTCAAAGCTGATTTATGTTGTGAGTTTCTGCCAGTTGTCTTATGTTCATCAGTGCTAACCAAGCTACTAACAAGATGTTTTAGGCTACGCAGGGAGTATATTGAGATTAATCTACAACTTGGTCAGACTGGTGCTGGACTGTTGTTTGAGGAACTCAATAAGAACGAGAGAACAAAGACTCTTCCTGATCAGTAAACTCTTTCTTTCTGGGCCTAAACTCTAACAATTTTGTAGACCGCCTCTTGCAGACATTCTCATGGTGGGTTGATCTCCATGGGTGATGGAGAACAAATCCTGTCTATAATATGTCATTTTCAACTACTGACCCAGGCCAGGATTTCAAGGCTGAGGCAATGGATGTCTTCGGCAAAGAGAAAGGAAAAGAGATGGTCCTGGATGATGTAGATTACGAGGATGATAAGAGAACAGATGCAGGTCCTCTCAATGAGGACCTTGAGCCAGGTGAAATTTTGAATGGCAAGGCCTCTAAGAATGATGATCCTCCTGTACAAGTTGATGATTCTAGATTGCACATATTCCGTGGTGATAAAGATCTAGGCTGGGAAAGCCCAAATGATACCTCTGGCTCTCCATCTTCATGCTTCCCTTACCCTCCACTTCCCCTGATGCTATCATCTGGTTCCCCATCCCATTTTCAACCATCTGACCTTTCTATCATTCACCACTATCAACACCCGCCCATCGCCCATCTCAACACAAGTGTTCCCAATGAGATCTCCATCAACTTACCTGAAGCAGCAGATAGGCCTAAATATTTGTTGTCATCTACCGATACCACTGGTAGCAAAGTCAGAGCCGTGTCTGTGCAGATGGATACCTCTGAGGACTCTGACATGGCTGCAGACTGCATGATGAAATCACTTACCATGCATTCACACAAAACTAGCCTTGGCGCTCGTACTTCCGGCAGTCACATATCATCTGATCAAGACTCGGATCAATTACCAATTATATCTCATAAATGATCAGTATCTCACAAATGGCCACGAGACCTAACATCTGACCTCACTCTGAAGCTGAATGAGACATTAGATACACTTGCTCAGCACATACATAAGGTATCCACAGTCAAGACCAACCATAAATGCCTTAAGCTAGAGACTCATTTAGCAAGCAGAGAGCTGAAGATGCATAAATCTCACACTGAGCGTAAACATGGACTCCGGAGTACAATAATCATTCAAAACCATATGTGTGCAATGGCAGACAAACAGACAAAGTAGCTGGAGTTGGAGATCAAGCTTGAGCAAGTGAGGTTGAAACACTTGCTTATAGAAAAAGACTTGGCTCGTCAGGGTCCTGGTGCTGAAAATCCCAACTAGTTGTTTGATGCTCATTCCATTTTCACTTCTCTTCCCTGGCTGTTATCGATTTAGCTCACAAGTTCTTTACTGCATTCTAGGCTTATTTTTTATTATTGTAGGTTCAAATATTGGGATGTATGCTAGAAGAATTCAATATGTATTGGTTGCATCTACTGCACTTTCCTCATGTCACTCATTCTAGGTCCTTGGGTAAATTTACTAAAGTACGTATCTATGACTTGTCACTATTGATATCACAGTAACTGGCCCATCAGTGTGTTTCGAAAAATCTATCTGTCGCACCCGATAAAACCTTCATCCACAGCTCCATCTTTGGCATCATCCCCATCCTCCTCTTCCCTGTCCTGTGCTATATGATCCCACTGCCCTGCTTTCTGAGCAAAATGATTGAATGTACTAGTACTACCAAGCTGTTCCTCGATGTTGATGATCATATTATGCAGAATAAAGCAGCAATGTGTCCACATGCTCACTTCATCAAGATCTTTTTGCACCTGTATTTGAACTCGAAGTTCACAAAGGGATTGAAATCAGTCTTTCAAAGAAGCATAGCAATACTTGCAGCAAACACGGACCTGCAGATGTTGAGTTGACATTGTGACTTGAGAATAGTTTGTACTACTACCTATGACAGGTGATAATTAAATGTTTTTGATTGCATGTCAATCCACCAGCAGCTGGTCGCTTGAAAGGTACAACACACCACAGGTGAGTACCATAGGCTAAATCTGCCCAGATCCACCCATTTCCCCTTCAAAACATTTGCAGATGGCATGCAATTTGAGCTTTCACCAATTCCTTTGAGTCATGCATACTCTCAGGGACTCCAATCATGTAATCAACAATGTGCAGATTGTGGGGCATGATTACAACCTTCAGAAAATATTAGTTTGATTTTCTCTGCTCTAACTCATGATGCACTTGGGCTGACAGTAAATCATTTGATTTATGGTCATAAAATCTCTCGCCATGTTACACAGGCTTCTGAAATAGGTTGAATGGTGTGACTTTGACACTAAGAAATCCACCCCTCCACTCCAGACAAGTTTGTTCTTCAACCCCAGTCCTTCACTCTCTCACACTTGTTTTGATCATTGTGATCAAGCGGATCAAAGTGTATTACATCATCAAGGTGCTGAAGAATAGCAACCATGACACAACAGTGACAATTGTATACCGTCCTGACTAAGACACCAGCCCAATCCGTGATATCTTCTGTTGTCGCAGCATTTCTATAATGGCTGATGCTATTCAAGAATATAGTGAGCTGTACAGGGCCTGGTAATTGAGGATTGTGTGAGTTGTTATAGAATATAGGATGATTAATGATTTTATTGACAATCTCCACGAAAACAGGGGGATTGACATGAAGTTTATGATGGAACTTGTCGGGTTTCTCTAGCGCCCACTTCTCAAGAAGATGTAGCTGTGGGGCACAGCTATATTTTGGTCATGCAAAGAGGACCTGGAACTTTTCCACTTTATCAGGTAAGGCTTGGACTGTATTACTAAATTCGATGAAGGGATGTGAGGACGTCAGCATCTCCATTATACTTGTGGATATCGCAAACAAGAAAACAGACTTGCTGAGTGAGGATTCTGATGATGTGGACATGTGATTAAAATCAAAATCATCACTACTATCATCTGAGTCTTCAAGTCCTTCCATGGCGATTTTGATGAGTTCAAAGTAGCAAGCAAATCGGAGATTAAGCTGCTTGGCATGCAGTACCTGCAAGATCTGTGGTTGAGCTGATGTGTGAGGCATGATGCATGCGTATAATAGTGATCTTTGCAGTACTTATCTTATCATATCAATCATATTCCGGCGGAGCTTGAATACCTTTGACTTTTCTTGTGGTTGGATGTTTCTAAAGGTTTGTAAATTTAACTTTGAGACCAGTGGCACTAATGGCCAGCTGGACTCTTGTTTTCTGTGATGTGTTGAATGAACACTAGGATGTCTTCATTATGGCTAAAGGAAATTCCTCAACAAGGACTCATATTCTCAAGATAATTGAAGATATCATAGTCAATAGTGAGACAGCTAAAGACCGCTTTATCATACTTCCTGAGAAAAATATTTTTGAAGATGAGTTTTTACATTGTATTTTAGATTAATTTAATTGATACAGGTGGTCTGTACATATTATCCTGAAGAATGACAAGGATTGTAAGGCAGAAGAAGAAATCATAGAGAGAGGTCACAAAGATAGATCTGCTCCAGATGCTGTGACTGTAGACATGGTAAGAGAGTGTGAAAATGACAAGTCTGAGGATGCTAGGAAGTATAAGACACAATTCTCTGGTTTTGACGTCATTCAAAAATTGTTCAAGGATGAATCTGAAGAATATGACAAGCAGCACCATGATACTTCTGATCTCAAGTCTATGTGTCAGAGGGCAAAATTGGCCTATATGTAGCACCAGTCTATGTCCCCTGAGGTCAAACAGTTTGAGTGAATTGCTAGCAAATGGAATCAAGAAGAACCTCCTGCAGATATTAAGGATAGGTATTTTTTTCTTACTTTGAATTGATACACATCACTTGATGATATATTATTAGATACTGTTCCTGTAACTAGAAAAAAATCATAAAGGACTTTTGATGATAGTGGCCACCCAGATGTCTTGGCTGCTGAGCCTGTAGGCGGCCCCCTTTTGTCTAAATTTTTCAAGACATGCTCTCAAGAATAGTAAGTTGTTTTTTTTTTGACTAGACAGGCACCTAATTTTTATCTCTAGGGAACCTTGTGTATGCCAGCACATGGATGCAAGTTCACCATCCCCCCAATGCACCTTGAATGAAAACAAGCATGATGCTGATGTTTTTATTAATGTCCTATCAATGTGTCTAGATGGCGCCAAGTACCACTCTGAGTCCCAGTCAGAGCCCGAGCTTGACCTGTCATCCGTATTAACAGTCGCCCCGCTCTTGGGTTGTGACATGCAAGCCCTGGTTTTTCTTGGTATGTAAACCTGTTCCCTGTGTGCCTGCTATGCATGACAGAGATACCTACTTGCATGAAATGGAGCTGAGAGCATCCAGCAAAGCCTGAACCTGGGCTCTTCCACCAACCTTCAAAGGATTTTTCACACCCCCTAGCAAAGGCCACTTGGTTAGCTCTACACCATGATATTCTACTATAGCATGCTCATAGTTTGTGTAATTCATTTTGATTTTGCCTGACACATTCTTCTCCATTAAGATGAATTCTTCAATAAGTTATGTTAGTGATGGCATAAGGTGATGACAGTACAATGTCCATAGTGAGGGTATCTTGAATAAGTTCACAGCATTCACTAATACGTTTGTTGAGCGGCTGCTGATGGTTAAGTGTTACATGTTCATCTTTGGAACTATAGTAGGCTATTAAATGAAACACGTACAGTTCACCACTGCGTTTCATCTCTGTGACACACTCGATGATCCCATGACAATATGCTATTAGAAAAATCCCTGTCTGATCAAACACAGTGATTTTATTGTCCTCTATGGCTTTAGCTGCAGTCCAGTTCTCCATGCAGGCACCCAGCATTGTTGTGTTAGTTGTGGAGGCTCGACATCAAACATCATCCTTGAATTGATCTACCTCAGCCTCAAAAATGAAATACTGGCTGCAAAATAGTCACAGATCAGCAAATTATGAGCCGTCCAAGTGCTTTGCTGAGAAATTGCCATCCATCGCATGGAGCCAAGCTGGGGACAACATCGGCTCATCAGGCTGCTATTAGTTTTATGTAATCACATTAAACAAATCATTTCAAACATTAAGAGAAAGAAATGGTACCTTGAATGCACAGGAAAGACATGCCCCATTCATCTGCCAGTTATTGGGATCTTTGCCCAAGATCCCATCAACACGACTTTGAACTTCCCACAATATGTGCAAGTAGATGTCGAATGCATTTGAAAATTGTTCACAAAGCTGTTGAAAATAGGTAACCTGTGTGGTAAGTGAGTATGGCACAATAGCATAACACTCTGCAAGTCTTACATTATGAAGTGCACACAAAACCTTTGTGATCGCTTGGACACTGAATGAGGCCCAGTCAAAACCCGCAACAGGCTCAGCCACACTCAGACAGTGCACTTAGAAAATATGGCTAAGTGTGGATGTTTGAACCACTTCCTGGATATCCCTGTATAACTTCGGAACAAGTTTGCATTAATAGAACAGTCTGGATAGCCCTGTATGCATGTGGATGTAGCAAAACAACAGAATGAGCAAATGACAGTGACATGCAAATAGCAATAGCGACAAGAACAACAGCTGATAGCGGCGGTGCGGCAGTAACAGTAAAAAAACACGCATCATGACCAGCATGAAATCAGAGGGATAACAACTTGAAAAAAAACTAGGACAATGTAGGTATCTTGTCTGGTGGTCCCATTACAACGGGGCCTACAACAGGCGAGGCGCTGACAGCGCAGACTTTTGCCTGTAGACAGATGTCAGAGCGGAATGCAGTGCACATACAGAATGCGCTCACCGTCTTGACGAGTGCAACCATATCATGATATTTCTTCTCTCCCTCCTTGTTGAGTTTCCTCCAGTAGTTCTCAAATGCAGCATTGGTGCCACCTACATTTGACTCCACCCAATCGATAGCCCAGAGACTCCTGTTAGAACCACGAGAATAGTATAGCCTATTGATTATTCCAAGAAAACTTACTTTGCAGTCGCTCGACCATCCGTTTCCTTGACTGCATTTGGGTTTTTCTTGAAGTTCTTCTTGGTAGCCTTTGTGGAATCCACATCGAAGTCAGCAGTGATGGCAACTGCAGCATGTGTAGCAGTAGAGGTAGTTGTTTCTTTCATTGCCAGAATAGAATTTGATAGAAGCTGGATAAACAAGTGTTTGGCCTCGATAGTCGGAGGCACGGCAACGTCATTGATATCGTTCATACTTGCAGTCGCCATGTTGTGCAATGAGGTTGTTTGTCAAGGAGAAAGCAGTGGCAGGTGGCGTCACGCTGGTAGGGATAATGCCAGATGGAGTCTCCGACTTGGTTCTGAACAAACCTGTCAGCAGGTTGATGATCTAGAAACAATTAGTTGACATTTAAATAATATAAATAAATTGACATCACCTTGACGGTACGTAGTGCAGTGCTGGCAAGAGTCGACTGCGATGGTGCCAGTAGTCTATCATTATTGTTGGGTGCCTCTACTACGAGTGTCGGGCCACTAAATTTGGGTTCTGTAGCCCTTGCGATGGCGTTCACAACAGTAACAGGCTGGACAAACTCGATGTGGTCCTCCTTCTTCTTCTTCAGATGTCTTGTAGATGGTGATATGGTGATGGATTGCGGCCATTTCAATTTTGCAGATGCCATGCATACTGACATTTCATGAGAGCTCTCCTGTTTGATGGCCTTCTCCTGTGCGCTAGTATCACACTGCTCCTTTGGCCTATGTGTCTATTGTGGGTAATGACAGATAGCAAATTGATCGGTCTTCCAGTCAGAATCACATAAGCGAAAGTGAACAAATGCCTTCCGCATCAAAAGCCGAACAAATTCGAGGGCCAGTATATCGATCTTCGTCCTTGAGGTAGGTGCATGCTGTAGAGACTACATCGTGAGTAGCCTCACAAAGGCTATATTTTCATTCCATCTCTACCAACGCGAAGGTATATGACAAGGCGACACTGACGCGCAAAACGCGCGACGCTTCCGCTATAAACGCGCATCTGCGCGCCTTGCGCCTATATCGCGCCTCTATGGCGCCTTACGCGTTCCTACGGCGCCTTTGCGCACGCTTTCGCGCCTTACCTTCGTGTCCGCCATTCCAAGTCGCCTGTCCTTCAGCTGTCCTGTCCTGTCCTCCTATGATTCGCTGGTGCGTTTTCCTTCATCTTTCAACTGACATTAGCTATATATTATGTATATTTGCACATATTTTTCATACCCTACACTACAACAAGTCTTTTTCGCTTTGCTTCGGCTTCGGCTCAGCGCCTGGGAACAATTACTATAGACATGAGGACTTGGAGGGATTTTTACTTACTTACTGACTACTTTCCATCATCGCACACGAGTATAGATTGTGAATCCATCTCTATTCATTGAAAAACTATCAACTGCACAAACTCTCTACTCCCTTTTGCTGGAAGCTCTCTTAAGAAAATCTTGAGAGATCTTCACTCTACTTCCGCCTCTCGACTGTTCCCCATAACGCGCTTGTTCCGCCTCGCACTTCCGCCTATGTCGCGCTTTCGCCTTTCATCGCGCTTTTGCACGCTTCACGATTCACAAGGCGCCTCGCACGCGCGCTTTGCGCAGAATCCTTTGCTGACTTGCACAGCACATTCCCTCGCATCTACTCGAGGAACAGACTCAGTAAAGCTCCTCTTGGGCCGAAGACTACTCGTGTTCGAGGACTACTGCAGGCACTCACCCTATATTTTTCAGTATAGGCCCATCCAAGATTCCTCATCTTCAACGCCCAAATCTGAGCAACGTGAACCAGTGTGTGTGGAGAGTCTCCATCATAGTCGTCTTTGCGATATACTGGAATCTGTCCATTGGCCTCACGCGCCATCTTCAACATTTCAGTAAAGGGGTCGCAGGTGTGGTGATGCTAAGAGAGCCAATGTGTTCCATGAGTTGTTTGTATCTAGAACTAGCAAAGAGTATAATCAGTTTCAGATGTGATGGGCCAACATGAAAATAAAAACAATCACCTTGATATCTCAAGTTTGCCCTCAAGAGATATGATTTGCTGCTCGAGCTTGTTACAGCTAGGTAGTATGAAGCATGAATGCTGTGCCTATCATGTCCCTGGCCACAAGAATTTTGCCATCGTCCATGTCAATAATATTCACACTGTCTCGATTGACTTCTGCAGATGCCAAGGAGGTCTTATGGCCAATCATTGGGCTCAACTGCTACAGGCACATTGCTTTCTTGCCACACCACTGGACCCATAGCTACATTTGAGGTACTTTGTGTCTTGTACACATTGAATCTACAAGGCCATACATCTGCATATGATTTTTACAAGGCATTGGGGTTTATGACGGATTCTACTGGTCTAATTAAGGTCCAAGTCAGTATTTACACATTGTTAGTACTAAATTATGTTCTGACTTCTATCAACTTGTTAGGGACACCTACCCGCAAATGGGGAGGAAGAGGACACAGTTTGACTGGTGTGATAGTGTTAGAAACTATGCCAGAGGGTCGGATTAAGAAGGAAGGGCTTGGCCTCAGCTCGTGTGCTGTGCCCCTTACCCGAGTACGTGCCCCACATTTTGGAATGAAGTCTGGAGGACATCTGACAAAGTTCAGTTGAACTCCAAAGGTAAGGCAACTCTGGTGAAAGTGCCCAATGGACTTCCTGAAAAGTGTGGGAAAGTCTGGACGTACGTCCGGAAATAGGAAGCCTACTTAGAACAAGTCCAGAGGTGTGGAAAGCGCTAAAGACTACTTCAGGACGAATCCCAAGTGGAAACCAACAGAGGAAAGGCTGCAGTGGACTATGTCCGAAGCAGAAAGAAACAGGATGAGATGTCCAAGATTGGACCAGAGGAAGTGTGACAAAGGTTAATCCTATGTCCAGAATCAGGAGGGGTAAACGAAGGATAACGAATAGCTATCTGGACAAAGTCCAGAATAGTCACGGATAAGCGGAAGACAAAGAAGGACTATTGGGATGAAGTTCGGAATAGTCAAGGATAAGGACAGACAAGGAATAGCTTATCTGGATGAAGTCCGGGATAGCCAAAGATAAGGAAGGACTACCATAAGGTAGAGTCGGAGCATACGGAAATCAATCTCTGAGGCTTCAGAGATGGAAAATAACTTTAATATTCAAACTGAGGTGTTACCAACTATATACAGGAGTTTATATACTAAATGCCTAAGGGCTCGAGGCTATGTACGAAGTGTAAGCATAGTCTATTGCTAATCAACGAAAGCCGGATGGATATCACAAGTCGATGGATCAAGGATCATAGCCAGTAATCAATCGCAAGTAAATGGATCAAGGAACATATCCGGGAATTAATCATAAGTTCCAGACACGTAGTCTAGGAGTGTTAGACCAGTGACGCGGAGTCAACTGATCAATTTAAGTGAATGGCACGAAGCCAGTTCAGATGGATGCAGGCCGGAAATGAGGGATATCCTGGGGGGACGATAGACACACGGGGATGAGTGAAGAGAGAGGATCAGCAACAGTAGTTAGTAGCAACAGAGAAATATCATGAAGTGGGAAAATCCCAAATGAAGTTCCGACTAAATTGTGAGTTCGATGTAGGAAAGTCCCATATTCTTACTCAATCTCCCCCATTGTCCATTGTCCATTGTCGTCTCCATTGTCGTCCTCCTCCTTCACCATCCTACCACCCTAGTCCTTCGCCCCGACTAATGTCCCACCTGGATTCCTGGTTCCATCCTATTTTGAACTGGCTTCGTGCCATTCACTTAAAATTGATCAGTTGACTCCGCGTTGCTGGTCTAACACTCCTAGACTACGTGTCTGGAAGATCGCCCTGGCTGCTCACCTGTTGCTGCACCAGTAGGGTTGAAGATCGTACGCGGGAGTACTTTGCATCTGGAATCTGTCTTTACCGCTCGTCCTCTCTGTGACCTACACCATCGAGCCTCTCAGTTAAGTGCGTACTTAATTCTCGTCCTCTACTCCCTCTTCTGACTTTCCTTCATGTATTTTTGGGTCTCCTTTTCCTCATAGCCCCGAGAAACATTCCACCTGGATTCCTGGTTCCATCCTATTTTGAATTGGCTTCGTGCCGTTCACTTAAATTGATCAGTTGACTATGCGTCGCTGGTCTAACACTCCTAGACTACATATCTGGAAGATCGCCCTGGCTGTTCACCCGCTGCTGCACTGTTGATCGGGTCTCCTTTTCCTCATACCTCACTTGCTGGTCTGTCTACACTGCTTGTCCTTCACCATCGAGCCTCTCAGTTTCGTGCGTACTTAATTCTCTTCCTCTACTCCCTCTTCTGATTTTCTTTATTGTCTTTTCCTAAATGCGTTCACTCGATCCCTGATGCAAATTCGATTTTGATTTCATCGATCAGTTTTGTGTTCTATACCTTGGGAACCTTTCAATTGCAGCTTCATTGTATCAAAATGGTCAGTCTGCCGCTTGTTCTACTGTAGGGACTCGTACTCATCACAGATCTATTATAATGTCCTTGCGGTCTATACTGGTGTTGCGGGCAGCCCTACTTAGGCTATAATGTCTTATGGTCCGCCCTACATAACATATGGTCCTCCCATATTAGTCCAAAATGGTGTTGTGGTCCACCCTAGTTAGTCTATACTGTTGGTGTGGTCC